>PVIA01001090.1:0-226143 GCA_004024845.1 Tonatia bakeri | reverse complement strand
CACACTGCGCCACTCCGGGTTTTGGCTTTCAAATAGAGTTCCTCTGTTGCTTGCTTTAGATAATATTCCAAAGACAATGTTACGTCTAGGTTGTTTTAAAAGAAAACAGTAACTTTATTCCAAAAGATGCTTTAATATGTCATATTACATAAACTTTTATGTACTTTTAGAATCAATTTACAGGAAATACAATAAACCAATGAAAACAAATCCAGCCTCATTTACTAGAAAGTTGTAAAACTAGAGTGTGACCTTTTCTGTCTACCTATGCCACCTTTACTAACCTGATATCAGAATATAAATGCAGACTACATTCACACTTCTAAAATTTTTAATATACTAAATATTGTCTCTAACAGTAATAATAATTTTTAAGTATCTGTTAAGTTACTTTCACATACATCAACTCTAATACTTAGCAATTTTGCAAGGTAAGTCCCAATTTCTCTGTCTCAGAGGAAGTTTAATGAGCATGCCCAAGAACACACGTAAGAAGAGACCAGATTTTGAAGTCCAGTTGCCCAAAGCCCATGCTCTAGCCACTAAACCTCGCAGCCCTATAATGACCCTTCCCTAGTGAAGACATCGACCACAAAAGAGCCCGTGTGAGGGCACAGAAACCGAAACCAGGGTTCTGCCCTGACCAACCATACCTGGGCCCTCCTCCCTTTACTACCTGTCCCATGGCCCCTCGGCCACCCCTCCAGGCAGCCACACTAGCCTTTGTACATGTCTCTAATGTACCCAGGCCTTCCCTCTGCAACATCACTGTCATGAACTACTATTCAGCCAGTCACCGAGCTTTTTAAGTGTCAAGAAAATAGTTTGCTCTCATTTACAATGTTTTTTGTGGCAGAGAACTTTTACTTGATAATTATTGAGGGCCGATTAATTAAATGCACTTGTTTGCAATGTCGTTTTAGAAATTTGTTTTTAAAAGTCAGAGGCCCTGGGGCAGTATTTTGAGGAGAAAAAAAAAATTCCTGTGTGGAATCCTAAACTTCTAAATCAGTACTGTAAAGTGACAGGAAAGATGGAGGTGAGAAAAGGAGGGGAACAGGTGTGAGAGGCATGAGATTATCATCCTGGACCAAAAGGCGACAAAACTAAGTGCTAATGAGGGGCAAAAAATAAAGGTAGGTGTGGAAAGAAACAAAAAGTAGAAAAGGAAGGAAAATGACCCTAAAAAATGCTCCAGGTTTAAGAATTATACATTGGTATATTACTATCAATATCATGACTGAAAGTTCTCAATCTTAAAGCATCATATAGCATTATTCAACTCATCATCTTCCAATTCATTTTAATACATCATTTGTCCCAAACTCATAAATCTAAGAACATTTTTTAATTAGCATGAATTCTGAAGTACCTATTATGTGTTCAGCACTGTGATAAACATGAGGATTAAGTACATAAATAACACAAGATACTTAGTTCCTTAGATATTTCTCTTAACATATACAATCATAACATGTTATGAACCAACATGGTTTTACTGAGCACCTACTGAGTGCTAGGCATTCTGGAATGTGAAATGGGTGAATGAATACTTTTGGGCCCTGAAGGAATTCAGACACTCATGAGAGACAAAATAAACACACCACAAACAATTACAGACTGAATTAAACGAACATATTATCAAGGACTAAATCATCAAATAGAAATTATAAGACCTAGTAAGAGAAAAATAACTGTGGACCGGAACAGCTTCACGCAGAAAGTAGAGCTGTGCTGGTTTCTGGTGGAGTGAGGGACAGGCAGGGGTAGGGCAGGCCCAGTCGGGAGAGAAAAGTCTGCACATTTAAAATTTGCTTGCAATTAGGACTTAGTTTAGAAAATAGCCTATTAAGCAAGTTAAGACTTTTGGGTTGAACAAAAATCCAACCAGAATTTGCTGAAGCAAAAATAAAAATTTATCAGCTCATGAAACACAACCATCCAACTGGACCTTGGGAATGGCTGGGGCCAGGAGCTCCATCTCAGTGCCCTGGCTTCACCCTTTCTGCTCAAAGGCTGCAGGCTTTTTCCACATGGTGGGGAGTGAGGCAGATGACAACACTCATGTTTCATCTTACCGTTTCCATGATCACATACAGGTGGATGAGGGTGGCATAAACAAAGGACAGGGAAAAGAGGCACCAGATAACTAAATATATACGCATCCACCACAAAAGTTACACTTAAAGAGATGACCAGTGGGCAATGACCCAGGATTGGTAGGAAGTGACAAAAACCAAAATAAATGGAAAAGCCTGTCACAACCTCCTATTACGTAGAGCAATGTAGCTAAAATGCTACCTTTATACAAATGTCAGTCACCACAACCTGGCGGACATGTTAATTTGCACAAACATAACAAGCCAATAAAAGTAAAACCTTAAGAATTTGCCACATAAATCTATAAAATCCATTCATTCACTCCTGACTTGAAGTTCTATACCTTTTCCTCATTTTTAAATAGCTCATTAAAAAGTTGTAAATCATTGTTTTACCATTTCAAAGACATTACGTGCTTACTGAAAGTTACTCAGACTTCCAGAGAGGCATGCAGAAGCTTGCAGGGATAAAAAGTCAAGACAACAGTGGATTGAGCGCGGGCTGCGAACCAAAGCATCGCAGGTTCGATTCCCAGTCAGGGCACATGCCTGGGTTGCAGGCCACAGCTCCCAGCAACTGCACGTTGATGTTTCTCTCTCTCTCTCTCTCTCTGTCTCCCTCCCTTCCCTCTCTAAAAATAAATAAATAAAATCTTAAAAAAAAAAAAAGTCAAGACAAATACAACTACATGTCAATTGGTTCTACAATCCAGTTTGTGTGCACGGAAAGACAGTGACAGAGATAGAGCAAACATAACAAAATTTTAACACTACTGCATCTTGGTATAAGATATATGATATTCCTTATACTACTTCAATTTTCAGTATATCTCAAAGTACTCATTATAAAAGGTTGGAGACTGACAGAAGACTTCGAATTTCAACGAAAATATGAAAGCTTACAAAAAGAAAGGAAAATGCAATAAGGGTATGGTTTGAGTTGGAGGGAGGAAAAAATGGGGAGCCCTAATAGATCAGTGTAACAGTCCAAACAGATGGAGTGGGGGACAGAATAAAGAAACTGTGAAAATAAAACAGAAGGGATGAACACTAAAAGACTGATGGATATTTTAAAAAGCTGAGTGAGTGACAGGTGAGTGTGGGAAAGGGAGAAGACAGAATCAATCATGATTGCATGCGCTACAGGTCAAACAATTAGAAAAAGGGCAGAAACAGATGAAGTCCAAAGTGGGAGCAGATCTGTTGGGTTAAGACAATGCCTTTCATTAAATAGATTTACATATTGCCTCTCCAGTGTAAATACAGTTTGTGTTGTGCATGGTGGCATTTGTGGTTTAATACCCTCCTTAGTCTCTGGAAGCCTAAAAGACAACATACCACCCAAGTACCCTGAGAGGCAAGCGCACCAGGGCCAGAGCCCGAGGGAGAACAGCCAGTCAGCCCATATGTTCCCCCTGTTAAGCCACCTGTTCCAGTGTCTCAGTTCCTCTAGCCTGGAAGATTTACAGAACTTCAGACATCTAAAAAAGTACAAAAACTACATGGCAGGGTGCTTTAAAGGGAAAGAGCAAATTTTGACTGTATACACAAAAGTACATCAATGTATATAGCTCAGAGTGAAGGGGACACCCTTTCTCGTGCTCTGGTCATTTTTGGCTAAATACCCTCTTGCTCTGAATACATCTCTAGATTAACCTTAATGGAGAAAAACTTCATAACTACCTAACATTTCTATCTATTCATTTTCATAAACATTCTGATTTAACAGAAAACCAGGCAACTGCTATGTGCCATTACATTTTTTGAAACTCTCAATTCAGAGGGTACAACCACAGTCATTAACAAAATATATTTTTAAATCACTCACTCCCATGTGGTGGGGTGTGGAAGTGAAATCTGGGGTCACTGAAGGGGAAAGAAGAGAAGACAAGTTGTTTCTGGGGAAATGGCCAGCAGGCTGGCACAGATGGCGGGGGAGAGAGGCTACAGAAGACATCGAGACACAACTGGCCTGTGTCGTCCTCATGTTGAGGACTGAGAAGAAAACAGCACAGTTTGGTCACCGCGGTGGTGTCACACAGTTTTAACAGCACAGGAAGGAATTTCTGTGCATATCAACGTAAAGACAAAAGGTTCCAATTGCTAGTTTATGGTAGATCTAATTGAGAGAAATTGGGGCTTGTGTTGGAATACTGAATTCAATTGCTTTATTTAAGAAAGGGGGATCTTCAAGAAATGTGAATATGGGGAAGAAGCTACATATTTTTTTTCTAACAATATAGGATGAGCCATAAAAAGAAGAAATATAAGGAATTCTAGAGAATATTTAAGCCACAGGCGAAGAGAATATATTGTTTTCACAGAAAGAAATGGAAAAATATATATTTAGATCAAAAATAAGAAAAATTAGCCCTGGCTGGTGTAGCTCAGTGGACTGAGCGCGGGCTGCGAACCAGGCATCGCAGGTTCGATTCCCAGTCAGGGCACATGCCTAGGTTGCAGGCCATGTCCCCCAGCAACCGCACATTGCTGTCTCTCTCTCTCTCTCTCTTTCTCCCTCCCTTCCCTCTCTAAAAGATAAATAAATAAAATCTTTAAAAAAAAATAAGAAAAATTATATCCTTCTGCTTGTTCACATTTATCTCTTTCAGGATGCTTCCAGGAAAAAGGCCAAATTACTTTCCTCCAAAGCCACGTTTCCGCAGTGTCCCATACTGCCCTCTGATACAGAGCACTCATCACTTTCTGTTATCATTGCGGTCTCTTTATCTACATCCATGCTGGGAGTTCTCTGCAATCCATGATGATGCAGTCTCTGGCAAATAGTACCCAATGAGTTTTGTTTAAAAAAAGAAAAGAAATGAATGAAATCAGTCACTGCAGGATTCTTGTATGTTATCTTCAGCTCCATACATAGACTTCCATTCATACACATGTTGTATTGAATTTGAACAAATAACAGTTCCTCTTTCCTGCCTACAACAGGCATAGTTCTTGGTCCAAAACCTATATACTTGGGCCACTTTACTCCAGAAGTCCTACAGCCTTTTCCCTACACAACACCCTTTTCAAATACATGCTCTCTAAAGAAGCCAGCTCAAGTTTGGAATGAAAGAAGATATTCAAATGCAAAAATATTTATCTATATAGAGCCATTCATTTTCTCATTCAATAGCTATTTATATAGGAATTCAGCCCCAAGCAAAACATTATTAGGCCTGGCCTAATCTGGCTTCCTATCTAGAGAAGACAAATATGGCAATATGGAACAAGTACCTATCTACAGATCAATTACAGACCTCGAGCAAGTAAAAGGTGGTTATGAGAGTACATAGTAGAAAAATCTAGCACAGATTAGAAAGTCAAAGACCACTTGCATAAAAGAAGTGACATTTAAGCTAATATCTGAAGTTTGAATGCAGTTAACCATGCGAATGGGGGGTGTATGCGCATGTGTGTGTTTTGGATCATGGAAGCAGAGAAATCTGTGTAAAGACCCTTAGGTATAAAGCTTATCACATTCAAGGTAAGAGAAATGGTGCGCAGTGATGAAGAAGGAGAGAAGTTGGAGCTGAGACTGGGGCAGCAAATCATGCAAAGTCTTACAGGTCTTCTTAAGACCTTCAGCCCTGGCTGGTGTGGCTCAGTGGATTGAGTGCCAGCCTTCGAACCAAAGGGTCCCAGGTGTGATTCCCATTCAGCGCACATGCCTGGGTTACAGGCCAGGTCCCCAGGAGGGGGCGCATGAGAGGCAACCACACATTGATGTTTCTCTCCCTTTCTTTCTTCCTCCTTTCCCCTCATTCTAAAAATAAATAAATAAAATCTTAAAAAATATAAAAAGACCTTTACTTTGTTCTCAATGTCATGGGAAGCCTGATCAGATTTGTACTTAAAAATAAAACAATCACTCTAGGGAGAGGTGGATGATCCCCATAGTTGCTCTGGGGAATTTGGATTTTAGAGTTAATATTGATAACCTGAGCTCTAGCCTATGAGGGATGTGAGCTGCAGCAGGGACATTGGAGATGGAGAAAAATAACAGGTGAGTAATACTTATGAGATAGACTGGCTGCGGTCTGACAACCGAACAGATGGAGAGGAAGGCAGGGGAAGTGGCAAGGACAGCACCCTCAACTCTCCTTTCTTGGCCAGTGGGGCACTTTATTGGTTTTTCAAAACAATAAGGAAGATTTTTTTTTATGCTGGAAGGGAGGTGGGAAATCAAGACTCGAGTCTTAGACATTTTAAACTGAAATACCTGTGATAAAGTCATCATAAAGATGTGAAGATAACTGGTATATATATTCAGGAGCAAGCTCTGGGGAGTCTTCACATATAGATGGTATTTAAAGCAACCACAGTGGGTGAGATCACCTCATGAGAGGGGAGTGCGAAGAGTCAGAGAATGTTAAAGGAAATGGAAAAATAAATTGTCTTTTATTTTACTTTTAAGTTTTACAACATAAAGATATTTTAATAACCTATATATTATAGTAATAATCTATATACTATACTATCAAACATTTCATGATTGTAATATTAAGTTTTAAATACCATTATTGTAAAGCATGTTATTCAAGATGTATAGGCTTGATACTGTATTACTGATAAGGAATATTAACAGGAAAGAAAGGGCAGTGAATTTAGTCACCATATTTTCACCTGCCTTTGTCATACCTATCTCTGCGTTGCTGGATCCATGATGGGCCCCACGTACTGTTACTGCACAGAGTCCCAGTCTGTGAGCCAGTCCTTACATACAGGACTCACATACAGACCAATGGGCACACTAAGACTTGGATTTGTCAAGGATGCCTAAATGTTTTCTACCTCCAGGTCTGTGCCCCATGCTGTTCTCTGAAGCTACAGCTTTCCAAGTCTCAACACATGCTATTATTTATCTTTGGAACATCAGACTGTATTGAAATACAAATTTCTCCATTGGGATTTTCAAATGAAAGAAAAAATTCTGCAAGATAAAGCTAGTTCTCAAAACAAAGAAATCCTTCACTCTGGCATTTGCTCTTCCAATGTAATCAGTTATTAATGAAACCAGGGGAGGTATAGATCAAAAGGGTGGGGAAAATATGGGTTTCGCTGAGTTCAGAGGTGATATTATTAATTCCGAAAGCCTGGAACAGCACTGGTGATGAAAATAACAAGTTCAAAGGTAGATTTAAGTTGCTGTAGTCTGAAATTACTATTTTGACCCCAAAACTGTTTAAAGGCCAAAGATTAAGACTTGTTCCAGCAGGTGTGGGATGGCTTAGGTTTTTATACATGCCTTCTTTGGAAAGTAATAACAACCAGGGCAGACCCTTATCTGATAAGATCAACTGAGGCTTCTGGTCAGACCTGGGGAATTAGCTGACTCACAAAGTCATGAGAGCCCTCATTAAGGTTATTAACTTAATCTCAGTAACCCTACCCTTCGGTGGAGAACAAGGAGCTGAGATGCAGAGTTTCTGGATCGACTGCCAAAAATTTCTGAACAGAGGGTTTTCTCAGGTATTAGATATCCCTCCAGTGTGTTACATAATGAAACCTGGACATAAACCAACTCAAAGTCATGTGATTTATCAAAAGATATCGATTGTGCACTGAGGGCCATTCTACAAACAGAATGAAAAAGCCAAAGGATGAAAGAATTGGCCAAGGTGCCCGCTACGCAGTCAATTGTTTCAAGGGTTGCCTTCTGGCAGGATGGTTACATTACTGCCACGCTTACTCATTTTACCCATCACACATGCACCATAACAGAAACACTTCACATGTTAAAACACAAAAACATTATTTGAGTTTGAATACTTTTGGTCTTATTAAGTTCACTTACAAAAGCCTAATTAACCAAAGCAGATTTTATTAACTGTTTGGGCGGTGGGTCAGGGGTGGTCAAGGATTCCTTTGAAACTGTTACAGATGTTCCAGACACTAGATAATTGCAGGTTGTATAACTAATTTCAGGTGCTCATGAACCCCCTACACCCTCCTGTTGGCTTCCTAGAATCTCTGCTGTATACAGTCTAAGGGAGGAAGAGTCCCTTGCACATACAGGAGGGGAAACAGATTTCCCACTTGTGAGTACTTTCCTTTCCCATGAATGTCCTTGACCCCCTCTGACACTTGTCACAGCAAGTTATCCTAACTCTCTTATTTCTAAGAGCCTTCCAAGCCTTCACCTTCCTACATCTTTACCTCCTACATTTATTAGTAAGCTCCAGTGATTCACAAGAATATTTCCTTATTAGAAATACTATGATACAGAAGCAATGTTTAAAAATACCTTCTTTTAACTCTTCTGACAAGCAAACTTGAATCAGTAAGTATGGAAAGCTTCAATTATAGAAAAGCTCATTCATCATAGTCAAATTTGCTATGGAGAAAATCATCAGTGTCCTTAATTAGCAGTTCTATCGGACTTTGAAACTGCCAGGTGGTACCACACTGCTTTTACGGTGGGGGTGTGTCATACACTCTCCAGACAGCGCCAGAGCAAAGAAAGCACTTCGGAAAAGGTCATCTCTACCTCGTTCTAGTTCCAACAAGAGTCTGTGATTCCAAAACAGCTTATTATATTCTGTGTTGTGAAATCTTTTGTTTTTTAATTGTGACATTTTAATTTATGGCATTGCTCATTATAAATAGCATTAGATTTGATTAGTAGTTTAATACATTATAAAATATTTTTATTACATATGATTATGAATGAGAGTTAAACTCGGATTAATATAAAGAACCACTGAAATCTTGGGGAAGTATTAAGTAATAGCTTTTCTGAGAAAAGTCCAGCTAATAGCACAACTATATTATAAACTAGATTTTTGGAAGTACTTATTTTATGAAGATAAGTTATTTGCCTTTATATGCAAATATCTGGAACACACCAATTATTTAAATATAAGTATATTTTTTTAACTTCAGGTACACAAACTGAATTATCATAATCCATGTTCATGACACACTCATTGATCCATGCATGGTTCATTTTACTTAATAAAACAGTTAAACAAATCCTACTATACTGACTATTCCTGGTGACATTTTTCCCTTATACAAAAGTGTGACCTCCCTCTGTTTGATTTTTACAGTAAATGGACTGACAGCTTAATTCCTATTTTTTTCCAAAAATACAGGGGAGCAGGCAAGAGTGGAATCAGTATCAAAATACAGTCACACAACCTAGGACTTTGCTGCTTAATGCCTGTTTACAGTTAACCCAACAAGACAAACGCAAATCATCCATCCACCATCCTGTCTCTGTGTGTCATGTTCCTTGTACAAAAGAAAGCCAAGGAATGAGTCGGTAGGAATAAAACCACGGGCACTGGCTTTATTTTATTTCAGGAAGGCCAAAGGACATGGACTTCCATAACATCCCTGGAGCACTTAGCCCAGAGATAAGCCAGGGGCTCGCAGCATAAGCCCCAGGTTGAGGCTGGACATTTCTCCCAGTTTCCTCCAGTGACCTCAAGCCCAACTAGCATTTACACCAGCAAATACAAACTGCTATTGGCTTAGTTATCTAAAGGCTCTGAATTTCAACAAAACTAACAAGTGCATTAAAACTATATAGTTTATAAAAAATATTTCCATGCTGAGCAAAAACAAAAATAAAGGACAATAACTGATAATACTGGCAAATGTTTAATTTTTAATTATTCCCTAATTGTTATGATCTAGAAACATACTTGAGGAAAAACACATCAAATAGCGACTTAGATCTCACTTACATATAAATGAAATTAATTTTAAGTCTTAATTTCTACACAAGACATAGAACCTCCTGGAAAGTTTAACAGGCATTATCAACTCGAGGTTTCAGACTTGTAATACATCACTGAAGCATTTTACAGTCTCGGTTCACTAGGTCATCGAGGAGGATTTGACATGTTAGTAGCGATTACCATTTCCTTGACACCCTCAACCTTGCATGAAACGGCACTCAGAATCACTCCCTCATTTCAGGCCCAGCCAACTGGCCTTTATGCTCACAGGCACCATCACCCTGTGTTTAAGAACAGTGCCTAGTCCCGATGGCACACAGGTCGTAAAAGGAAAAGAACTTATGCACAGAATCTGATATGTTTTGTACATAAAGACTGTGCTCACACAAAAGGCCAATTAAAGACACATCCCCAAACAGAATCTTCAAAGCAAACAGAAGCTATTTTCTTAAGCTTATGTTGTATTTCATTACAACACATAGCTTTTTCATTGTTTTAGAATTTTCCAAGTAAATACACCAAAGCACACTTTTTACCAATAACAGATAGAAAATATTATATCCATTTCCTAGCTAAAGCAATTTGGACAAAAGGAAATTTTAAAACACATTACACTTAGCCAAGTGAATGAATGACCACAATACTGCAGCTAACCTAGTCAGACAGAACGTTGAAAGAGAATCAAGTTCGATATTTATATACTTTGGGGGAAGAGTTTTGTTTCAGAAAAAACATTTGGTAGTTTCTGTCCAGTCACATTAAGAACATGGAGAAACTACCACTAAAACAAACTGAACTGAAATTCAACACAATGGCATGTGTTTTCAACTTGTAATCGACATGAAGAAATAGCTCCCTTCGGTTATTAAAATCCTGGAAAGAAATCATAATTACCCCATCTGGGAATATGGCCTTTAAAGCATGAGTACTTTAGATAGAACAATCGATTTCTAATCCCACATTTCCTACTGATTTTCAAATTCCTTGACCAAAACAAAACAAACAAATAAATGCTCTCATGGATGGGAGATTTCAATCAAGTTTGTTTTAATCAAGTTATTTGAATTCAATTAAAAATATGCAGTAATAATCTACATCAAATTTCATTATTTTAAATTCAATATCACTAAGTGAGGTAGGTTTCACCTATATAGAATATGAAAAATAATTTTTAACCTCAAATGTGTACCACTTGGCCCAGCAATTCCACTTCAAAAAGCAACTCCAAATGCAATCATGGCCACATGAAGATCTGTACAAGAACAGAGCATTTCCATTTACAATACTTAAAACTGGAAGCAACCCAAATATCCATCAACAGAAGTGACACACCAAACAGCAGTAATTCATATAATGAAATACTACTCAGCAGTAGAAAAGACTAAACTACACACACACAACGACCTATGGAAATTAGACTGAGCTACAGAAGGTAGACAAAAAATAGTACATGCTATATGATTTCATTTTATAAAGTAGAAAATTCAAATTAATCTATTATGAAAATATCAGATAGTTGTCTCTGGGTAAGAGACAGGAATTGCCTGGGAAGAGGATACGAGGGAACTTTCTAAGAGGATGTAAAAGTTCTGTGTCTTGATAGGGGTAATGGTTACATGTTTATATTCATTTGTCAAAACAGTACAGTTAAGGTGTGCAGATTTCAATGTATTTTTACCTCAAAGAAAAACACAGAAGCCTGCAGAGTGGAAATGAGTGGAGGTGTGGATAAAAAAAATTACAGCAGAATTTAATCTGTGTTAAAATTGAGTGATGGGTATAGCTTTTTTGTACCATAAAAAATATACCTCTCTAGAACTTTCTCTGTCTGCAGAGGGCATTTCCTGAAATCCACGGAGACCTCTTTGTGCCTGTGCTTCACAAGGAGAATCTGAAACGGAGCTCATTATTTCTCCCTCACCCTTTGCTCCCCACCCCCACACACCTCCCATCTAATGGGCCATCAGAGTGAATAGGATCTGCTAGTCTCAGCTACCACCGGCTCCCAAATTAATTCTTCCCTGGCCCCTCAAATATTTATTTCTAACAAATACTGTTACCGATAGAGAATTCAAAGCTGCTGCATACGCTTGAGAAAACAACTGAGTTCATAGATCTCAGCCTCATCTGTGTTCTCACTACTCTCTAAAAATGGTGTTTTATAAGTTAATGAGAAAATAAGAATTTACTGCTTTTAGATCCAGGTTTTAAATCTCATATTCAAAAATTAAATCTCATATTCAATTTTTTAACTTCATGTTCTTATTTCTCAGCAGCCAGAGAGACCTAAGTTTTCAGTATAATAAAACCCAGAGACGACTACCCATGGTCAGTCATTAGCTTCTCTACTATAGACTGATATGCTCAGCAAATAACAGGAACTGCGTGTCTAATTAGTTTTCCAGATTTTGCCTGAGGAAAGTCCTTTAGTTTTTCACATAACATGTCCAAAGAATCAGAAACACCATACAGAGGCAAAGAAGAAACTCCAGCACAATCGCAGCTATTTAAAGATATGTTAACACCCTCCTGGGTCATAAGAGGATTAGAAGTACACGTGGGTACAGAAGCTTCTTGAGAGAACCTAGTAATAGGACTCAGGTATTGGTATCAACCAGTTCTCGACAGTCAGCATAAGATAAACACTCGAATTAGCTAATATTAAAAATCCAAAATGTATATATTTTATAAACTCTACTTACAAATATTTCTACCTAACGTTTTTTTACTTTGTATATATCCCCTGCTAAATTCCAATGAAGAATTTCACAAGACATTACCGCACAGATTCAGTGAAAGTTATTTTTATTCATTCATTTGTTCGTTCATTCATTCATTCATTCATTCATTCAACAAACCTCTGCTTGCCTATGTATACCAGTACTCTTCTAGGTATTAGAAACACAGAGTAGTCCTGGCTGGTGTAGCTCAGTGGATTGAGTGTGGGCCTTCGAAGCAAAGGGTCGATTCCCAATTGGGGCACATGCCTGAGTTGTGGGCCAGGTCCCCAGTGCGGGGCACGCAGGAGGCAACCACACATTGATGTTTCTCTTCCTCTTTCTCCTTCCCTTCCCCTCTCTCTAAAAATAAATAAATGAAATCTTCGAAAAGAAAAAAAGAAACACATAATAACGGAATATAATAATAACTGAATATAACAGTGAACAAAATGATGCTTACATTCTAGTAAGGGAGGGGAGACAGGCTTCCAAGAAGGACTGAGGACTGAGGACACTGAGTGCCATTGGGGAGAATCATTATGAAAGGGCACACAGATGACTAACTTCACATAGCTGGTCAGGAATGCCTTCCATTATTGACACCTGAGCAAACCTGAAGGCTGTAAAAGTTCCAGAATTCAAGGCAGAGAACATGGCCAGTGCAAAGGCCCCATGCCAGAGAGCACTTGCAAAGTCAGAAAGTGGAGCCAGTGTGGCTGCCATGCAAGGAGGGAGGGAGGAGCTGTGGGGGATGGGAAGGGAAGGGGCAGGCAGGGAATCTGGGCCTTTGTAGGCCAATTCCAGGATCTGGGCATCTATCTAGTGTGAGAAAGATGAAAGCCACTATAGGACTGTGAGCAGAAATGATCCTAACGTTTTAAAAAGATCATTCTGTGTGAGAAGAATAGACAGTAGAGGAACAAAGGCTAACGCAGGAAGACCAGTTCAATTTAGAGATCACAATGCCCTCAGAGGAATATTTTCACTTCATTTGTTTGTAGGTCTTGTTTCATTATACCACTTGGTACTCCAATAATTAAAATAGCAATCAACTGAGTGTTCTCTCATGTGCCACTGGCTTGGGAGCTAGAGTTTTTGAGAGAAAGCAAAAGTTATGTTACTTTTCAGGCTCTAGGCTGATCTTTTGGATTGTAGTTCCTTTATCCAATGTAATCTAATAGGTAAATAGAACAAAAACTGCTAGTTTCCCAAACATTCACCATTTTCAAAAATATTCCCTCACAAATACATATTTTAATGTGCACACTATTTATAAAAGATTTCATATTATTGCAGTTATTCAAAACCCTCATCACACATATCTATACTGTAGCAGTCAAAACCATTTAACTAACATTCCTGAAAGATAAAGCAAAATATAAATATAATGCAAACCATAAAATTCATCAACATTCTTTGGCTTTTCTCGTGGTTAATTAATGAAATCCCTGTCATAATGAAGACAGGCTCTCAGTCACTCCACCTGTAATGTCCTGAAGTTTGGCAAATACTAAAACAGCGTTGCCCCAACCATGCTGTTAGCACCTTCAGTTCTACAATCCTGGGTAGATGGGCACAGCCACTGTGGAAAGCAGTATGGAGTTTCCTCAAAAAATTGAAAATGAAACTGTCATATGACCCTGAAATTCCACTTCTGGGAATATATCCAAAGAAAACTGAAACAGTAATTTGAAAGAATATATGAATCCATATGTTCATTACAGTTACCTACAACAGCCAAGATTTGGAAGCAGCCCAAGTGCCCATCAGCAGATGAGTGGATAAACAAGCTGTGGTACATGTACACCATGAAATGCTACTCGGTCATAAAAAGGAAAGAAAGCTTGCCCTTTGCAGCAGCATGGATGGACCTGGAGATTATTGGACTAAGTCAAATAAACCAGTCACAGAAAGACAAGTACCATATGATTTCATTTATTTGTGAAATCTAATGAACAAAATAAATTAACAAACAAAATAGAAATAGGCCCACAGGTACAGAAAACAGACTGACAACTGTCAGAGGAAGGGGGTTTGGGGGTGCTGGGTGAAAAAGAAGGAATTATGCAAAAAAAAAATCCTGATAGACACAAACCACAATTTGCTGACTACCTGAGGGAAAAGTGGGTATGGGGAGGGAAAAGAGGCTAAAGGGGGGGATAAACGGTGATGGAAGGAGACTTGACTTGGGGTGGTGAACACACAATATACTGATGATGTATATTATAGAACTGCACACCTGAAAACTATATAGTTTTATTAACCAATGTCACCCCAATAATTCAGTTAAAAAATAAATTGTAAAAAACCACCTAGGTAGGAAAACCACCATACACCACATACTTTTCGGTACTTGGAACCACACTTGAATGTTAATTGCTTTAATAAGATGTCAGAAACACATGCTTTCCTGCAGACTTTGGTGATTTCATTCTTCGCTCAGAGCACGCTGATAAATTAAATCATCCTGGCTGTGTCATGAATCACAGCTGGCATGCCTGAATATTGCTCTTTGATGATGAACAAGCAGTGTAAAATAAGATGCTGATTCCACTCTTTAAAATCTCATTTTCAGCATCCTGTATGTTACTAGTCAGAATTTTAAAATAAAAACAAATGTTACAGTTCACTTTGGCCTTGCAAAAACCTCAGTCCATTTACTAAGAAAATGATGGCTTTTTTGCTTCCCAAATACCAGACAGTATCTACAGTAGAGGAGGGAACTGGGGCGGGGGTGGAGAGAGGCTTTTAAAATGGATAATCCAGCTATTTGCTTAGCGTGGGGATTTAATGGGGTAGAATGAAGCAGGAACTGAGGGACCTTTACAACCACGTATACTATAGCCCATTTCCTCACCCTCACTGAACAGTGGAAAGAATTTGCCTCATTAAGTTCCACTAACAAGTAAGGAGATTCCCCTCTCTGGTGGCAGGCTTTGCTGTACTAACATCACTACGGACTTCGTCTTATCTGTCCCCCTCTCCCATTACAAACTCCCATTTCTTTTTTTTTTTTTTTTTTTACATCTTATACTGAAGGCATTCTTACCAACTGCCTTAAACCCTTTCCGGGATAAGACGAGATAGAAATAAATCAAGATTTCTTTCTCCACGTCTAAATTTAAATATAGCAGACAGGCAGAGCGAGATGGTGAAAGGGGTACGTGGGTGTTTATTACAAAATTTTTCAGTCTCTAGGAGAGAAAAGGATAAGAACAGAATACTAAAGGGGTTTGAGAGCCGCGAGTGATTGTGTGTGCGTGTGCGTGTGTGTGTGTTTACAGTCAGGGCAGAGGGAAGAATTAAGAAGAGAGGGAGAAAAAGAGATCAATGGACGCAGTCGCTCACCCCCACCCCTTTCGACCCCTCCCCACCCCACTGCAGAGCTCGTTGCTTCCCAGAAAGCTCTTCAGCCACTGGTCAGATTCTGGAAACCAAAGCAGAGATCTAGTCCTGGGCAGGGAGATTGGGATGGGTAGGGAGAGGCAATGGGAAGCTAGCTATCCGGTCGGGAAGGGGCGAGGTAGTGGGCGACGCCAGAAGAGCCCTCCGAGATGGAAAGGCAGGGCCGGGCTCCGGGACCCACCTGGAACAGAGACGGTGGAGGATGCCCCAGGCACCTCTGGCCTCTCCTCCTCAGTCTCCTCCCGCTGCCGTTGCTGCTGCTGCTGCTGCTGCTGTTGGATGAGGCTGAGATCCGAGCGGCTGAGCTCGGCTCTGGCAGCGGCGTGGACGAGCCGCGCCTTCAGCAGCACAGCTGCCAGGCCAAGGAGCAGGGTGCACGGGACGCGCCGGCTGAGCCTCGCCATGGCCGAGAGCCAGAGGGCCGCGGCGGCATATTGCGGGGCTCCCGGCGGCGACGGGCGCCAGGGCTCCGGGCTGCGGCAGTGCCCGCCCGCTCGCTCCCCCTCGCGTAGTCTGCCTCGCACACCCGCACCCGCAGGAGGAGGAGGCTAGGAGGCGGAGGGGAGCAGGGGAAGGAGGAGGGGGAGTTAGCATCTTTGTGCACGTGACGCGTGGGGCGGAGCGGGCGAGTCCAGAACCTTGGGCCCCTGTCCGCTGTCACCTGCGGCCCCGCTGCTCCAGGGAGGGGGCGATCTCCAAGTGGTGCTGGGGCGCTGTGCCGGAGGCAGGGAGGGTGGGAAGGGGCCTCCGAGGGTAAAAGAGAAAGGAGAACTTTTCTGGAGGCTGTTAGGCCATCCTGTCCTCCAGCCCTTACTGAGCCCGAGAAATTTTGCAGAACATGGAATAAAATTACCCTCACCTCTTCCCAAAGTAGAGGAATATGTTGTACATTGATTTCCCTCCTACAAATCTTAACGCTGCAGCAGCGGATAGCAAAGTCAGGGTCTTTTAACCGTAGGCTTTACTGTCTCTCAGCCACTGATTAGGAATTAAACTGTAGCTCTCCAAATTTTTACTCAAGTTCCAATTTTTGCTCAAATGGGACTTTTTCTATATAAAATATTCTTAATTACATTTTGTCTAATTGTAGCTGACACTTTTCATTTGTTCGAAAAGTATTTTACTAGTTGAGTACTAGGTGCTTACCGCGTGCCAGCATTTGGTCAGGTGTTTGGAATAAGCAAGGTACAACCCTTGTATTCTAGGAGCTTACTACCAGTTAGGGTGGTGGAACATGAAAGCAAACTGCAACCCAGTGCGGTGGTTGCCGCTGGAGAAACACTACAATGTACAGAGATAGCAACGAATTGGAAGAAATGGACTATGTGGTATACAGAAGGGGCTGTGAAGTACTGTGGGGTGTAGGATTTAAAAAAGAATGCGCTCCACACAGAGAAGGGAGTAAGCAGGTCTACTAAGAAGGGCTGTGTGTGCGTGTGTGGACTGCATGCATGCAAAGCCCAGAGGGGCTTAGGAAACAGTGAGCAATGATTGTAACAGAGTGACTGTTTTCTATTGAAAAAGGAGAGTGGAGATCAGGTCATTAAAAAAATAATAGCAAACACTTCTGTAGCAATTACTGCACGCCATTCAAGCACTTTATATATGTTAACTCTTGTAATAATCTTGGGTGCTATGTAAGGAAATTGAAATTTACACTGCAAGTGATTATGAGGTAGTGATAGAAATTAATCAGGCAAGGGAATTGCTACTAGTATGTATTTTAGAAGGATCACTTTCCTATCAGTACAGAGGATGGATTATAGAAGAATATTTTGGAAAAGGTTAGTTTAGAGGTGTTTGTAAAAATCCATGAGGAGATGCCAAAGGCTTGTGAGACCAGGAAGGAGAAGAAAGAAGAGGAAGTTCAGTCTTTCAGGCTAGAATCAACAGAGATCTTTGATTGTTTGGGCTGGGAAGGGAGGAAAGAGATGGATATGTCTGGTATGACACCCAAATTGCCAGGTTGAGATCCTGAGTGGCTGTTTATGACATTATCAACATTAAGTGATAATAAAGACTGCAGAATAAGTGATAAACCACGCCTTGTTCATTTGTAATCTCTGCATTTAGAGCGCCCATGTGACCGTATTGCATAATGGCATTGTGATCTTACTGTGACATCACAGCATCATTTACAATCATAGTTGATTCAGCTGATTTGACTGAATAGACAGTACCTTTCTACCCTCACCGTTCTTTTGTGTTCCTCATGAAGTTTCCACCTTGCTGGAAAAGAACCAACTTCCCAGTAGTAGGAAATTATTCTTTATCAAGGACATGGAAATAGGGCCTATATAACCATAAAGTAAAATAATAATAATAGTAATAATAATAATAATAATCAACTTTTTAGGTACATTAACTCATCGTATCCTCAAAGCAATCACATAAATTGCTACATTATCTTAATTAGCAAATAGAGACACTGAAGATCAGAGAGGCTACTGATTCACCCGAGGATACACTACTTATGTGTAATTTTACCCTTCTACCCAATTTGAAAGTTTTACAATAGCTTGTATTGCTTTCTAAAAGTGATTTTCATACCCAGTAAACTATGCGTGCAGAGTTATTTGGAAAACAAATGACAGAGTGAGGCCGTGACACTGAGCCCCATGCCATCAGAGCTGTGCCTCACCTTTGCAAGCAGGGGTGTGGGGGCAGGGGAGGCTGAATGCAGAAAGCCTTCATTAGTCCCATCAATCTGTTTCTGTTTCATTTTCTTCCAATTTACCCCTGCTGCTGGAGAGAAGAAAGGAAAAAAATGGAAATGGCTCCAGAAACCTGACTGGCAGATCAAGAGGCGAGGAATGCCGCCAGGATTTCTGTCATCCTGCTGCACGGTGGCCAAGTCGTCGCTAATGTATCAGCAGCTGACCTTCTGGAGGCAAGCCACTGATTCTATGGCCCCCAGAAGAGGGTGGACAGCAAATCCTTCAATATCATGGACTGTTGAAAGAGAATTTTGTCAGTCAAGATGGATTTTAGGTGGTTTTTAAATGCTCCATTGCTCATATAGCTTATGCTTAATTTCTGTGCAATAGACAAAAGCCATATTATCTGATGCAATCCAGCCCAGTAGTTGGTAAATCAAAAAAGTTAGTAAGAGGCATAAAAATCAATATATCTTATATATTTCCCAACACCCTTGGCTTTGATTATATGCCCCCTCTACAAGCCTGCATGACATCTCATATTTCCCCTTAGTTCTCCATTTAAAATTGGTATTTACTCGCCTATATCCTCACTAGTGTAGGTTCCCCAAAGGCCAGAGCCATCACGTTCACAGCTGTGTCCCCAGCTCCTCCTACAACGCCCAACATTATTTAATGTGTTGGTGAAATCAGTAAGTCGACTTTAAGAGGAAGAACTGTTGGTTCTGGAGGAGGGCCCTGGAACCAGTGTTCTGGTGTCCACCACTCACACCACTCACAGCCACGTGACTTATCTAAGACTCTAGAACTCAGTTTTTTTAAAGATTTTACTTATTTTTAGAGAGTAAGGAAGGGAGAATTAACCTCCTACTGGGGACCTGCCTGCCCCAGGCATATGCCCTGACTGGGAATCAAACCAGCAACCCTTCGGTTCACAGGCCAGTGCTCATTCCACTAAGCCACACCAGCCATGGCTCCAGGCCTGTTTTTTTCAACTGGATAGTGGGAGAAACTGAAGCACCAAAAGGAGGTAACAAAATGAAATAATGTAAAATACTTAAGAATTTCTTGCTGTGGAAACTATGTGGTAAATGTCAGCTGGACTTTCTTTTGGTAATGTTATATATGGTTATTCTGTTTTACTTACATATATTTTATAATGTATATAAAATTTCATGTCATGTGGAGTCCATTCTCATTCTTCTTGGTAATTATGCTCTATAAAGTCACTGTGCACACTAAATTAGCAAATGCTGAGCCGTTGCTCCCAGGAGGAATATAGTTAGGTTCCCCTGGTCAGAACATTTTCATCAACCCTTCAATACATAACCTTGCTGTGTGTTTCTGTTTAAACACACCTTATTTATTATATGTTCTTGGTTCGTTAACATTGAGCTCACAGCCAACAACACTGGAACTCAGGCCTGAAAGAAGCTTATCTAGCACATGTTTTCTCTGGAAGGCACATGACTGCCTTCCTTAGGAACACTAGACAGCACTTCAGCACTACAAAATTAGGGGTCATTTTAAACAACAAAATCACCAACGGAAAGTACAAAACTGGAAAAGAACTGTCATTAAATAGACCATAAGGACACTTGCATCTACAGTGACAGCTGAAAGGAAGAGCTTCACCTTGTTTGAACTCAGCTGGGGATGTGCATGTCGGCAGCGCAAATTTTTCACTGCTCTGCACATTTCGGGAATAACTGTGAAAGTACTGATTTGGGGGTTTCAAATATATTTTAGCAAATAGGCAAATTCAGGAATATGGAATCAGGAGTAATGAGGATCAACTTCATGTATGTGTGTGTGTGATATATATGGTAAGAAAAATTGGATACAATCTTTTGGTATAGGTAGGAAAGATTGGATAAAATAACATAGGGAAGCCAAATAATTCTGGGGAAAAAATATAAATGTTATCAAAAAGAAAGAAAGAATCCACCCCTGCAGTTTCAGCTCCAGGCCTGCCCCCATGCCAGGCTGACTCCACACTCCTCCCATCACCGAAGGCCCCAGGCCTCAGGCTAGCACCTCTGGGCCAAGTCTTCAGAGCAACCCCCATGGTCCCAAACTTCGGGCCTGCCCCTGAGCAAGAACCACCCCTGTGGCTTTAGGCTCCTGGCCCTCCCCAGCACCAGATCAGCACCCACAGATCCAGACTCCAGGGAACCCAGGGTCAAGGGCTGCCTCCATGAACTCAGGGTCCAGGCCATCCTCCACCATCAATATTGGCAAATCAATTAATGGGATATATACCACATTAACAAAATAAACGATAAAAATCATATGACCATCTCAAGAAATGTTGAAAAAACATTTGACAAAATTCAACCTCCTTTAATGATGAAGAGAAAAAAAAAACACCTTTCAACAAGTTAGGTATGAAAGGAATGTATCTCAACAGAATAAAGGCCAAATATGGCAAATGCACAACTAACATCATACTCAATGGTGAAAGCTGAAGCATTTCTTCTAAGACCAGAAACAAGGCAAAGATGCCCACTCCCACAACCTCCATTAAATATAGTACTAGAGTCCCTGCCAAAGCAACAAGGAAGGAGAGAGGAGGAGGAAGGGGGCTACGGGGCGGGGAGAGAAAGAGGGAGAGGGAAGAAGAGGATGGGGAAGGGCGTCGAAATCCAAGAGAAAGAAGTATTACAAAATTGTTTGTTTGTATTGTAGATGACACGATCTTACCTATAAAAAATCTTAAATGATTCCACCAAAACTGTTAGCACTAATCAACAAATAGAGTAGAATTGCAGGATACAAAGCGAACATACAAAATTAGTTGTTTTTACGCACTATCAATGAACTATGTGAAAGAGACATTAAGAAAATCCCATTTACAGTAACATTAAAAGAAAAACCTTAGGGGAATGATCTGTACACTGACAACTATAAAACACTGATGAAAATAATTAAAGACACAGATAGATGGAAAACTATCCCTTGTTCATGAACTGAAAGAACAAATATTGTTAAAATGCCCATACTCCCCAAAGCTATCCATAGATTCAATGCAATCCCTGTCAAAATACCAATGACATTTTTCACAGAAATAGAAAACTGCACAGGAAAAAGCAATCCTGAAAGTCATATGAAACCACAAAAAAAAAATGTGAGTAGCCAAAGCAATCTTGAGCAAAAAGAACAAAGCTGGGAACAGTACACTACCTGATTTCAAAATATAATACAAAGTTCTAGTAGTCAAAACAGCGTGGTAATGGTATAAAAATGAGCATACAGACTCGTGGACAGAGAGCCCAGAAATACATCCACACATATGTGGTCAACTGATCTTTAGTAGCCACTGGAGATCAGAGATCCACAAGTTTCATGTAAACAGTGTATCAGCAGAAATACTGCCAGTTTGGTATATAACAGAGTACAAAAGAAAAAGCATATTGGACCCACAAAATTTTACCAATACTCAGCTGCAAACGTGCTCTGTCAGGGGGGAAAAGATGCCTCAGTGTGGAGTCATGAGCCGCAGAGAATTATTCACAGAACTGTTTGAAACCAAATGGAGTTTGCCCAGCTGCATTTTATTGCTTGGGATCAGTGGCCTCTTCTTTTTTCCTTCTTTAAATCAGAATGTCTGTAATTGTTATTGTATGCCTTTCCCAGCATGTTATGTTGGGAGCAGGTAACTTGTTTCTTCAGTTTCACAGCTCCACATATGGGGAGGAACTGTGCCTCAGGACAGACCATAACCCAAGCCTTACCCATACCGAATGCAGACGATGAAATTGGGGACATGCCAGTTGAGGAGGTAAGCCCCTTCTAACTTGGAGTTTCCAGCAGTTTGGCCATGGTGAGCATAGATAGTGTTTTCTCTCATCATGCTGTTTGGAGCTCACTGAACTTCCGAAACTGTAGGTTGCTATTTTTGATCAAATTTGGAAGCTTTTTGGCTTTCAATATTTTGTCTGACTGATTTTCTCTCTCCTAAGACTCCTTTTGTACCTAGTTAGATTGTCTTCTGGGTCATTAAGACTCCTTTTAAAAATTTATTCAAACCTCATTTTTATTACCATCATACATACCAGAGTGTATAGATCATATAGATTTAAAGAATAACAAAAAAAAAAAACAACCCTAGGTGCCCACAAGCTTGAGAATTTTTATTGTATTTTTCCGTTACCATTTATCCCCCTTATACCCTCTTCCACCCCCCTCTAACCCACGCCCCCTGCAATCACCATCCTATTGTCTATGTCCATGAGACCTTTCCTTTTTTTGCTGAATCCCTCCACCTCCACCCCAGCCCAGAGCTGTCAGCCTGCCACTTTACCCTTTGTTAACAGCATGGGTGCACCTGGAGAGCATTATACTAAGTGAAATAAACCAGTCAGAGAAAGACAAATACCATATGATTTCACTCGTATGTGGAATCTAACGAACAAACTTAACGAACAAGCAAGATAGAGACAGACTCAGAGATTATTTTTTAATTCCTTCCTTCCTTCCCTCCCTCTCCTCTGTGCTTCAGTTTGGACGAATCCTATTGACCTACTGAACACAGTTCTTTTGTGTGACGTTTTTTCAAATAACTAACACTTTTAAGAATTCAGACATTTAGAGAGGTGTGTCATCTCACTGAGGTCCTCCTTTTGGTGCATCATTGTTTGCTCATGTGAATTAAAAACAAAACAGTATCATATAAGGCAAGTATAGTCTCTACACAAAAGTGGCACCATATGCTCAAGTTTATTGTACAGTCACAAGTTACACTTTGGGCACTAAGAGAACATCGTACCAGTTTTCACAAATTCAAATCAAGTTAGCAAATGACATGTTTTAGAACACATTCATTTTATGTCTCACCCAATGTGGGTGATCAGAAGAGAAGCTAAATAAAGAAAAATCTATGTTACTTAGGTAGCAAGCTAAATTGATATACAGAGTTTCTAAGTTACTTCAAGTGATTTCAAAGTGTTTCAAAACTAGTAGGGAACAGTTTATGTCCAGCCTGAAATAAAATGTAGAATGTACCTTTTAGGAGTAAAAACTTCATTTGTATACTCATAGTACAATAGAATCACTTCTTCCTCCTAACAAAATATTAATAAATCTCAATTTAGATTAGGCTTACTAAATGAATAATGCCTTGGAAATTACCTGGGTTTGGTTACATTGTTATATTGCACTTGAGAACAACGACAATAAAAATGAAAGATTCAGTACCTCTCCAAGGAAATTCATTATGTTTCAGAAACTGCAATGAAATACAATCATTTAAGCATGCTGCACGTCCACAGGTTCGTCATTCCAACCAGCCTGCTGACAAGTTAAAGGGATAACTCTCCAAAACACTGAGTACAAAGTCATTTCATTTACCATTTTTGATCCTATATTCAGTTTTCAAATTTTACATTTTTTCTTATATATTAAACAACAGCATAAACAAGCTATCCAAGAGCGCAAACAAGGTGGCACTGAGCCAGGCCATGGTCACACACAGGTGTTCCAAGATGAGCTCGGTCTTTACCGTGTCCAGCACTACACTCTGCAACTCAGGGATGTCCACCAACTTACTAATTCTTTCTGCTGGTCGCATACACTCTACTTCTGCCGCAAAAACCTCTCTCTCTGGGTCATGACTCACTATTAAAAGTCTTCCACAGCCCTCTCAAAGAAGCCAGGACAGTCTCTTTTCCTAATACTTAAATCTTCTCTTTATATAAATATAAGGGTTAATGAGAATTTACTATGGCTAAGTAGTTTCACAACACAATATAGTTATGGCACTAACATTCGGATTGTTTTACACTTCAGAATTAAGAACTCATCAGGATTATAACAATAATTACTCGATCAGAATTATAATAATAATTAATTACAAAAGAAGGGTAAAGAAAATGTAAGAATGTCTCTCACACAAATGTTTTTCACAATATCAATTCTCAAATAAATGCCTATATAAGAAATCAACAGTATCAATATTCTTACCAATGTCAAATGCCTTAAATATTTTCTACTTCACTTCTGTATTTTTAAACTGAATTACATTTTAAGTATTTTATACTCAAAACGGATATTAATTTGCATAATAGTATGTATCTAAAATATTTGAAAGTTAAAAGTTTTTATACCATTATTTTTTTTGACATTTCAACCAAATATATTCACGTGCTACTTTAGGGTTAAAAGAATCTAAACATTTTCCTCAAAGAGTAAGCTTTTAAAAGTATACTTCTACCATGTGATTTTTTTAGAAATATAAATTTTTCATTAAAAACATATTATTGCCTAAGGCTACAATTCATAGACAATTTAAAACATCCTGTTAAATTCCAATGAAAACATCCTATCTCCTATTTAAGACTTTACCTTGAAATAAAAACAATAACGGAATAGACTGTGCAATAGCAAACTTTTTTGTAAGAGAGTAAATTTCTGTCCAATAAGAATTTTCAGGAATGACCGCCAGTCCATGGGAAAGCAGGTAAGGTGGAAGTTGTCACAGAATGACTTAGCAACTGTCTGGTGGGAGGCTTTAGGATACTTTTTTCTTAACAACATTTTATATTTAATGGTTACTGCATGTGACTATGACCTCTTAAGCTACTGAAAAAAAACTATATTATAAAATCTATTAATTTTGAAATTCACTAAAGCTAAATACAGGGTCTTGTCAAGGTTCTAACTTGTATAACTCACCTAATGTGCCTCTATTGTATGACTACAGCCACTTGTGTAGGGAATTATAACACAAGATGTGGCAAGATAAATTTCAACTATTTAGGGAAATATTTATCATTGACTAATGAAGACAGCAGTTAAAAAACTATTAAACTCTCAATTTCTAATGCATAACATGATGTAATTGCACAAAAATAGCTGTAATTAATAATCATCCCTAGGCTTTGAAGGACTGTGAATAAGTCACATATTCTTCTAAAAACTCATCACTCTACAGACATATAAAAATACAATTTGCCACCTGTGCAGCTTTTATTAAAAAAGTTCTAAAAAAGTAATTTATGGTAATAAACCTAAGAAAGTTTTAAAAGTTTCCAATAAATGGAATTGCTTATAAAAGTACCTTGTAAAAGTTGTTTTGATAGCTGAGACTGGTTTTACACATTACACTTCGCTCAGAATGAGATAATATCCATGTACGTGGTATTATGCTATTGCTACCTTAATAATTTCAATTCCAGGGATTTCTCATAGCGTGTATGGGTTGGATGCAGATTCCTGAAGTTGTAAGGATTCCTCATTGATCTTGACCTGTTCTCAGTAATAGTTTTGGAACTATATTTTTTTTTAAAAAAAAAACATATATAGGAAGGAAATAAATTAAACTCCACTAAAAACTCTTGCTCTAATCTAAAAACATACTATTAATAAGCAACTCTATCAAAGAACTACACACGTAGCTTTTTAAAATTCAAATGCTTATGTTTTTGTATTGTAAATGGCCAGACTAATACAATGGAACCAATATACTTTGGAAATGGATTTTCAACTCCATATGGCTTTAAGTATCATGATGTTTATCTAAAATTAAGCTATTACACAAAAGAGGCATTTCCGATTTAAGAACTAATTTTTAGTATAGGTTCACTTAAAGGATTTGGAATACAGCTTAAACTTAAATAATTAAAATGTAATAAAGTGGTTATGGATTAAATAAATAAAAATTTAATAGCATGTACCCAAACAACATATTAAAACAAAATAACTATACCTATCTATTACAGGAAAGAATTTTGGGGGAGTCAATTTTTTTTTAAGTTTGCCATATAGGTAATATTAAAAAGCAAGTTCATGGAGCTATAAAGTCTTTAGTAACTTGAAAACTCAACTGTAGTGTGTTGTGTAGTAACATTAAGTACCTGTACAAAAGATGTGGGTGCTAAGGTCCAAGCATGAATTGCTTTAGAACAATAACAATAAAAACAACAACAAACAAAATCCAACATACAAACCGGAAACAGGAATTATAGGAGGTACTATTTTACACAAAGTGGTAATCCAGGCACTACCTGTCTTATGCACATTAAAGAACTCTCACTTCAAATTTTATTATGTAAATACCTAAAAACACAAGTCAGTGGATGTGTATTAAATGTAAGTCTGAACTAATTTATAAAGAAGCTGACAGATATTGCTCTCCTTTTGTGGTCAATACCAAAGGGCACCATCAGCAGTGAAGTCTTGTAATTTCAGTCCTCACGAAGGAAACTGACATCTATGATAGTAATTCTCATGGGTCAGGATGTAACATAACTTAAAAAATCACAGTTAAGTTTCTGAGTTTCCTTCACCATTCTCATGAGGTTGAAGCTGTTCCCTTTCTTGTTCTTCTTGAGGTGGTCGAACACGTTTAAAAAAGCCCATCTGTCAGTTAAAGAAAAAACTAACATTATTGCCATATCAGTGAAGAATATTAAAGATACTCTAAGTGACTATATTATCACCAAGGAAATGTCTTCCTTCAAATAATATGTAATGCTCACCATGCATCATCATCATCATCAAAAATCCCCTTCCTCCTTCCCTTCCTTCTTTTGAATGCTTCTTTCTTTCTTGCCCTCCCTTCCCGCTGTTGTCCTGCTTTCTCCTCCCTCCCTCTCCTCCTAAGTCCATTACTTACCCTGTGCATCACAAACACCAAAACAGCCAGTAACAACAATCCTGCTAGAACTGCTAAGATTATTACCCACACAGGCACGGGCATGGGCGCTGGCTGAATGCCCCAGGTGACATTAGTGGTAACCTATTGGGGAAAAAGAAGGTTTTGCATTTCAAAATAGCTCACTGACTTATTCAACAATATATGAATGCCTACTACTTTTTATTTTAGTGACATTTACATTATTTCCTTTTCTTGAATATATTATTACACATCTGGCATTGATAGCAGATGCATACACACATAAAACTCCCAACAACAGGTGAACTTCTCGTCACCTGTGAAATTATTTTCATATAGTTCAATCCAATTTATGGATTAAACTATATGAAAGTTTATTGGACCAAGACATGTTGGTCCAATTTTTAATCCTCAAGTTAAAGATCTTTAAAATGTCCTCACTTCTTGCAGTTAACTTCCAACTTTCTAACTTACTGAGAAGAAGTTTCCAAAAATTTCCCTCCGTGAAATTCAGTAAAAACCAGGGATCTCTTACATAGGACAAGATGGTAAAATAAAAGCTCTACTTTTAATAATTCTGGGAGTAAAATAATATTAAATTACATTACGATACTGTCAAATAACTTAATTACTTTAAATTATCAAAATAAATTGTCATTATTTAAAATAAATTAAAAATATTTATGACATTAAACTGAGTGCATTTATTCCATTTCCCCAAATCAATGACTTACTAATGTGGAGTTGAAGATATCCTCAATGGGAAGGTTCTTATAAGGAAACTCAATGACATTAAATGAAGCAGATGACTTCAGAGAGTATGAATGATTCTGGTTTTCCTTCTGTATGGAAGTAACAGTGAAATGATTTCCTAAGTTTAAGACTTTGCTTCTTTGAAAAAAAGGGTAAGTTCGCTAAGTGCTGCACCTGACCACTTACATTCATAAAGGTCTCGGTCCACAGCAGAGACTTCACATAAAGGATTGCGCTCTTCCCTCTGTCCAGTCGCCCAACCTGGCAGACGATCTTCAAGCATTCGGCAACTCCACAACCCTGCCCAAACATGATATTTACTGACAAGAAAAGGTCGTTCTGCCATCTCTTCAACATTTGAAAATCAGCCATTTTACTCGTTTCATGTGAAGGTCAAAGCGATGACCCAGATTCTTTTGCCTTGTAGGAATAATGTTTAAAATGAACAGGCTTATATTAAAGTCAGTGAATGGTTTTCGTTAAAAATGAGTTGATTTTAATGTTATTTGTTATAGAAGGATAAGATCGATAATATTAAATGGTTTATTTTTATGGCTAGAGCTCAACATTCTTCTGAGAATCTACAGTTAGATTCCCAACATTCTGGGCAAACCCAGAACATGGCGACTTTAGTAAGATATAAAAATTAGACCATGATATCCCTGTTAATAAGAAAAACAGTGAACCTTTAACAGTTATTTCATGTAAAATCAAGTGGCACGCTGATGGTCTTTGCTGCATTCAGTCCTTTTATCAGTAACTTGAAGGCGGGCAGCCAAAGTTAACTAATATTCACATCTATGTGCTGGCTAAACTGCATCAGACGTGTCACATGCATACAGCTCCCAACAATGGCATCAAGTAAGTGGCACCTCTAGTTTGTAACCAGGAATAGAGGCAAGCTTTCTTGAGCTGATAAAGGGCATCTATGAAAAGTCTACAGCTAACATTACACTTAATGGTGAAAGAATACTTTCCCCTTAAGACGAGGAACAAGACAAAGATGCCCACTGACACTTTTATTCAGCATTGTTCAAAAGGCTCTACAAGTGCTATGAGGCAAGAAAAAAATTAAATAGAAGGCATCCAGATTGGAAGGGAAAAAGTGAAGCTATCTCTATCCACAGTTGACAGGATCTTATGTATATAAAACACTACAGAATCCACAAACTATTAGAGCTAATAAACAAATACAGAAAATGTACACAATACAAGATTAATATACACATGAATTTCTATAGCACTAAAAAATCTGAAAATGAAATTAAACAATTAATTTAAATTAACTAAAATTAAGAAATCTATTTAAAATAGCATAAAAAATAATAAAATATGTAAATTAATTTAACCAAGGAAGCACAAGACCTGTACACTGAACATCACAAAATATTTTTGAAAGAAATTAAAGGAGACATAAATTTACATGAAGATATTAGGTGTCAAGATCCGAAAGAGCTAAGATGACAATATTCCTAAATTGGTAGATCTAATAAAATCTTTGTCAAAAATCCAACTACCTTTTTTGTAGTAATGGACAAGCTGATCCAAAAATTCAAATGAATGTATATATGAATATAAATTTATAAGGGGCTCCGAATAACCAAAGCAACCTTAACAAAGAAGAAAATGTGGAGGACACACACTCCGCAATTTCAAAACTTACTGAAGAGCTACAATATTCAAACAATTTGGCACTGGCATAAGGATACATGTATAGATCAATAAAACAGAACTGAGAGCCCAGAAATAAATTCATACCTTTATGGCCAATTCATTTTCAACAGGCTTCCAAGACCATTTAAGGGAGAGAGAAAGATCAACATAGGAGCTAAAAGTATAAGACTTAGAAAACATAGGTGTAAATCTTCAGGACCTTGGGTTCAGCAATGGTTTCTTAAATATGATAGCAAACGTACCAGCAACAAGGGAAGAAACAGACTTGAGAAAAGAATTATGGACTTCTTCAAATCAAAAAAATCTGCACCAAAGGATACAAAAAATGTGCATCAAGAAAGTGAAAAGATAACTTACAGAATGAGAGAAAATATGTGCAATCATAGCTGTGAGGGGAGGAGTACCCAGACTCTATAAAATGTTATGACTCAACAATAAAAGACAAACAAGTCCATTTTAAAATGAACCAAAGATTTAAACAGACATCCCTCAAAAGAAGATATACAAATGGAAAGATGCTCAATATCATTAGTCATTAGGGAATACAAATAAAACAATGAGATACTAGTTCACACTGATGAGCTTAACTGTAAAATAATATGTTTTAAAAAGTCAACAGCAAATGATAGCAAGGATGGGGAGATACTGGAACCGCTATACATTGCCAGTTGGGAATGAAATGTTTTATGACCCAGAGACTCTACTTCTGGGAATGTACCTGAAGAAACCTGATACACTAATTCAAAAGAATATATGCACCCCTGTGTTCACTGCCATGTTATTTACAATTGTCATGACTTGGAAGTACTCAAGTGCCCATCTGTAGAAGAATGTATAAAATAACCATGGTACATTTATACAATGGAATACTATGCAGCAGAAAGAAAGAAGGAGCTCCTACCCTTCAGAACAGCACGGATGGACCTGGAGAACATTATGCTCAGAGAAATAAGTCAGCCAGAGAAAGACAGATAACATTATTTCACATACATATGGAATCTAATAAGCAAACTGATCTAACAAGCAAAATACAGACTCACAGAGAGCAAGGTTGACAGCTCAAGGTAAGGGTAGGATTTGGAGGGGTTGAGAAAAAAAGAAAAACAACTCACAGACACGGACAACAGTGTGGTGATTGTGGGGGGCAAGAGGGCGGGTGGAGATGGTAGAGGGTATGAGAGGATCAATGGTGATGGAAAAAGCACAATAAAAAATGAACTATTAAAAACAATTGAAGTAATAATACATGCTGTAACACAGTGAACCTCAAAAACATCACGCTAAATCAAAGAAGCCAAACACAAAGGGCCACATGCTATATGATTTTATTTACACAAAATGTCCAGAATAGACCTAGCCTTACAGATAGCAGACTAGTAGTTGCCAGGGGCTGCAGGTAGATGAAATGGGTAGTTTAATGGGTACAGCATTTCTTTTTGAAGTGATGAAATGTTCTAGAATTTGATAATGATGGTGGTTGCACAATGTGAATACACCAAAAATCACTAAATTATACACTTTTGAAAAATGGTGACATTTATGTTATGTAAGTTTTATCTCAATTTTTTTCAAAGGTGTAATTCTGTGGGAGGATAAAGAGTACAGGGTCCAAAGGGAGGTGGAGATAGAAAGTAATTTCTATTTCCCATGGGCTGTTGAGCTGTCAGTTACGGACAGCAGGAGATGGACAAATGAATCACAGGGATATCCAGGCGAAGAGCAGTCCAGGCAGATGGGAGAAAAATTTTTGAATCCTGGCGGTAGAAACATGTTTGGGGCTGTCTGTCCAAGGAAAGACATGACATCAAAATGGGAGGAGCAGAGTAAGAAGAGGAAAGGCAGGCCTAGGGCACAAGAACCTCTATCACCTTGGGCTTAAAGGCTTTGCAGGTTCTGGTGTTCTGAGATAGGGCCTGATGTGACCTACGGCTTCTGTGGATCGCTGTGGCTTCTGTGTGGCAAATAAACTGCAGTGGGGAAGAGGGCAAAATATGGACTCCAACTAGAGGTTGGGCAACAGTCCGAGTGAGAGAGGACGGTGACCTGTGAGGTTGTGGCTGTGGCAGAACTGGTGAAAGGGGCCAGATTCTGGATATTTTTAAGGTAGATATTGACAGAATTTGCTGATATACAGGATGTGAGGTTTAAGAGAAAGATAGGAGTCAAGCATGATGCCCAGGTTTTAGACAGAGAATGAGCTTGATATTACTAAAATGTGGAACATTATAGAAAGAGCAGAGTTGGGAAAAGTCAAGGTTATGGTCTTAGAATTAAATTTAAGATTCCTATTGACTATTAAGAGGAATTCCAGTAGGAGGTTGAAAAATGGAGTCTGCCGTTCAATACAGAGGATCAGGCTGAAAATATAAATCAAAGTCATGCCCACAGAGGCGGTATTTACAGCAAGAGTATGTGAGATCACCGAGTGCAGCACTGTGTGACAGAACCTTCGACAATGATGAGATCATCAGTGCAGAGATACCTGCATTTCCAAAGTAGTGGCCACTGGCCACATGTGGCTACTGAACCTCTGAAATGTGGCTGGTGTCTATAACACTGGACAGCACAGATCCAATGAATAAATGTAGGTAGTGTAGATAAGCAATGTAAGCCCTGGGATACTCTAAAGGCCTGGACATGGAGATTAAGAAGTAACCAGTTGTGGTAGGCAAAGAGCCAGAAGACAGTGGTGTTCTAGAAGTGAATGAAGAGTGCTTCCCAAAGGAAGAGATTTATTGTGCAAAATCACCACGCAGTTGGTCATCAGCAAAGAACTAAGAAGGACCATGGAATTTACTAATGTGAAAGTAACTGGTGACTGCTAATGAAAATAAACACTCTACCAGACTCTCTGCTAGCAGAGGGTTTGCAGAACTACTAAGTTTCAAAAACTTAACTGATATGCTACTTTATAACACTATTATCATTATATAGGCTAACTCAACAAAAGTTAATCATATACATATGTGCACATATATACCAGCAACAAATGACTGGAATAGACAAAATCCTAAGAATCCCAAAACACCAGTCAGAAAGAATAAATGCAACTCTATGTTCACTGCAGCGTTATTTACAATAACCGAGATCTGAAATTAGCCCAAGTGTCCGTGAGTAGATGAGTGGATAAAAAAGCTGTGGTACATTTACACAATGGTATAGTGTGTGGCTATAAAAAAGGAATTCTTACCCTTCGCAACAGCATGGATGGGCCTGGAGATTATTATGCTAAGTGAAAGAAGCCAGTCAGAGAAAGACAAATACGATATAATCTCATTTAATATGGAAACTAATGAACAAAATTAAGAGATGAACAAAATGGAACCAGAGACATGGATACACAGAACAGATGACAGACCTCAGAGGGGTGTGAGGTGGAAAGGACCGGATGAAAGAGGTCAGGAGATCAGCCAAAGAACAGAGATGCAGGACACACACACAGACACAGTGTGGTGGTAGCCAGAGGGACAGGGAGGCAGGGCCTGGTGCTGGTGATCAAAGGAGGGGGAGGAACTGGGGGACATCTGTAACAGTGTCAACAATAAAAATAATAATAATAAAATGAAAAAAGTTAATCATAATGCAAATTATCCTTGTAATGTATTTTTGTTGAGGTCTCCAGGATTTTCCTGCAGTATTGCACTGAAGTCTCAAAGATTAAGGTGAGACCAGGAGAGAGGCCAGTTAAAGGACTGCAGTCAGAACAAAAAGTTGGACCATAAAATATGTTTATTACTGTTTTACAAAGATAGATCATTTGAAGAAAATCTGGCATTAATTTGACTAGGAACAAGAAAAGTTAAGAGAACTGAATGGTATAAAAATATATGTAGTTCTTTCAAGCACAGCTGTTGTTATTTTCGAAATGTACTTTGGCATCAGTTCTATAATGACATATTTTTAAATGTTTAAAGAGCTTGTTGTCGAAATGACACTTACCAAAGTGTGAATACCTCCTTCACTCTGGGTGAGATCCCGCTTAGTGACGAGATGGTTCCGGCCACCTTGCCCAGCAAGGGTGTCATTCTTCTCCGTTGTTTGTGAACTTGAAACCTAGGATTACATTAATAACCTAGTGGTAAATAATGACAGCAAACATTTTACACTGACATTTTCCCATAAACTATTTTAAGTAATTAAACACAGTGACTGAAAATTTGATATAACAGAATCTACTACTCAATATATGTGGTGAAAAGCAGACAAAATAAATGAGCCCTGAATATGTGTAAAAAAAAGTTACCTGCACCTACCCATGATTTTTCTCCCCTTGCACAGTCTAGAGGAGAAACTGATAAAACATACTGAAAGAACCTGAAATTTCACAGGACACATCTGTGAGAAATGTCCATCACGAGTATGTACTTATTGTTTTGTTTACTTAACTTTCTGTAGTCCAATCTGTGTAAGGTATGTGCTAGGATGGAGATGACTATGTCCTTAAGTACACAGAACTCCACTGAACACCACAAAAATACACGGTTCACCAGGACTTCATAGAATCAATCCTTACTCATTACAGAAATAAACCATTTAATCCTCAGTGTACTGGTTACAAATTAAAGTATTTTTGCAGAATGGGTTTACGAATTAAAATAGTTGTTTTGTTGCATGCATTTCTTTTGTCAATTTAGGGGGAAAAATATCATAATGAAGAGCTGCCATTACACCATTACCTTAATTCTCAAAGGGTTGATCTCTACATCTGAAGTGCAGTTCATCGGCCCATCAATATCGTACTGGAGGATGTACAACAAGGTGCTATTGTTGTATTTGTAAGGCCACTGAAGATTTAGCATTGCCTTGCTGAATGAACTTGGACCGTTGTTTCTCAGCTAATGAGCAAAAGCGAATATGAATCCTTTGGGCAAAAATCAACGTTATAATCCTCCCCCTAGATCAACTTCAGGGATCATTAGCAACAGTATTTGAAACAGCAGAGTTTCCACAGTCACTCTGACATGACAGCATGACTGTTACCAGGCAAAAGAGATCAAACTCACTATGTGCCTCAAGCAGAGGGCATTCTGTGTTAGGGTGAAAGTATAAATGAAAGAAGAAAATATGAAAAGTTATTGGTGAAAGATGGCACAGAAAGTTTCCTTCCCACGGAAACAAAACTTTGATGATCTGCTATAGGCATTTTCAGTTTTTAGTCAGAACGGCTAAACGTCCATGTGAAGATATGCAATGACCTATTGCTTTTATTCAAGTAGAACTAGTTGATTTTAAACAACAATTTGTATGGACTGTTTTCTTTAACCTCTTGAAGTTACTTGTCTAATAAAAATTCAAAGATCTCTCTGGCACATAAACCGTGCACAGTTTACGTAAATATTAAATAGACCTGTCTTTTAAAAGCAGCCTATCTGCCCCTCTCCTTGTTGGCTTCCCACCAGGTAGCAGTTAAACCCAAGAACCGCAAACCTCATAGATGTGCTGAATAACTGGCCCAACGTCTTCTTCAGTCTCGGGGTTCTCCTTATGCTCCCAATTTGGAATCGGAAGGAAGATGTGATCAGGACTTGAGACTCTAAACAATGACCAAAGAAAACCTACCATGAGTATCAAATGGTACATACAGTCAGTTCATTTCCTAGAGTGCCCTATATCCAAATGAATAAAAGCTGAACTAATTTTAAAAAAGCACCACATAAAAGAAAATAACCTACACATGTGTACACACAAACACACTACTATTTATTGATAATCTATTGTAATAGGTGAGTTGATGTCAATTTGCATAAAAGTTCAATGCTCTTATTTTGAGCCTGCTGTTGCCATGTATGGTTTATTTCCAGAGGATAACCAAATAAATGCTTGGGGCTTTGGAACATACACCTAGAACATTCCTTCTACAGAATCTGTTGCTCTACTAAAACCATCACATTAAACATGGAGTACCCACTATCCAAAAGTAGCTGGGGGCCCCAGTAGTTACTTTTAAAAAGTAACTACTTTTTAAAGGAGTTTAAATCATGAGAAAGAGATAATCCCCTGGATAATCATACTGACCCTCTTATCTCAACAGCAGCTAAAACAGCAAGGTCAACTCTATAAGATACAATTGGGCTTACTTTGTCAAAAAGATTGGAGCTGAAAAAGAAAAAAAAATATTTAGGAATGAATTGAACATAATCATCAAAATTATACAGAGGCAAATGTAGTGACACTAAAAAAGACAAAAGCAACAAAGAAACAAAATAATAAATAAAATAATTATTCCATTAGCATTTAATTCCAAGAAGATGGTCAAGTTTTATTTAACTTTAAATTTTGTTTCGTAAACTCAAAACTGACCAAATTATTCTTATGAGATAAACAATGATTTAAAAATGGTATATCAAGTACTGAAATCTTAGTCAATTCTATTCCATTTTAAAATATATTGCATGACCTACTTATGGCAAATATTTCAAGTTATTATAAATGAAAAAGGCTGTGTTTGCACCTTTGGATTTGTAAATCGAACTTCACAGAGATGTCCATCTCCGACTGCTGGTGCACGCTGAAGCGGAGGCCCGCTAAGAGCTGAAGGAAGAGGAAAAGACGGTTGTGTTGGTTAAAACAGTGTCTAATTTGTGACATTGCAAATCCAACGTCCAAATAAAAAAAAATGTCCTAAACAGGGTTCTTCTGAGCTTACAATAAACTGAAAATATTCTAACAAAGATAATTGAATCAGATCTTTCTATCAAATCTCTCTTAAGATACCTATAATGGAGTCTATTTAACAGCAGTTATTAATTATATCTCCTTATAATATTCATTATCTTTCAAAAAAATGCAAAAGTGACTGCCTGTTGATTCAGTGTAAGTAAACAACTGCACACAATGACTTGGCCACAGGAAGCCGACAACTGAACTTGTGTTACCGGAGTGGGGAGGAAGACATGGCTGGCGTGTAAGAGTGTGAGAACATGACTAAAGAAGGCATACACGGGACCAGAACCAGGATTTCTCCCCACCGCTCACAACCCCATCAACACCAAGCATCCTAACTTCTGTAGGTAGAAAACTGTTATTTTCAAGAGAACAACTGAGTTACAACATAAGGGAAAGCAGGCTCTTGGGATCATATAAATAACACATGAAAAGGCATTTCTGGGGATTTTGAACTGCCTCCCACTTTACAAAGCCTGGACCTGGCCGCTTGAAATAAACTGGAATCATCTATAATGAATGAGCTATGAGTGGAGAAGCTGGAGAGAATGAGAATATGAAAAATAAAAAATACATTCAACTCATTAATGAAACATTGTGTTACGTATATGTCGAAAAATGCAATTCTAGGTACTCTGCTCAAGTCCTATTACCTAAGGGCTCATACATCTAGAAGTAATGACTTTTAATGGAAAATATACTTACAGAAATATGGAATATTTCATTCTGATTTGAAATGTATTTGATATGTAACACTGTATAAGTTTAAGGTGTAGAACATGATTTGATATATTTATAAACTGTAATATGATGGCTGTTTAGTGATAGCACCTCTATCATGGCACATAATTATCACTTCTTTTTTGTGTTGGAATAACTAAGATCTAGTCTCTCTGCAAGTCTGATGATGGTAACACAGTATTATTATTTATATTCACAGTACCATGTATGAGATCTCTAGGACTTACTAGTAGTTACAAGTTTGTATCCTTTCACTACATTTACTAGGAGGGATGGTGTTTAAGAGTAAATATGGAATACGTAGCCCCATATTATCACAGATCCTCAAATTACCAATATCTAGGTTGACTGAAAAAAGTAACACAAAATATACTGCCATTTTTCCTTGATACTAAGAATTCTGTGAAGAATATAGAGTAGGTCAAAAGTAGGTTTACAGTTGTGAGTATGCAAAACACTGAGTTTATCTTTGTATTATTATTTACTAAGTACCATATTTTCCATACAAATAGATGTAAACCTACTTTTGCCCCACCCTGTATTTTGTTTACTCTTCGGAAGACTGGGGAAGGGACCCATGGAGTACTTCTTTCAAGCTCCGGGGCCAACTTCCCCAGATCTGAATGGAGGCCTGATTCACCACAAGCTGCATCTGGATCCTGTCCGGGACAACCATGAAGGTTTCAAGGTAATGAGAAATTCTATCTCACCTAAGAATGACAGTCTTGGCATTTGTCCAAGTAGCTTTGAATATTCATTAAAACATTCGTTTAAAATAGCAATGTTACCATTTCAGTCCTTAAACCGTGTTTTTATCCATTTACCAAAATGAGGGGAGTGTGCAGACCAGTTTATTGAATACAATGTAATAGCACAACTCATTATTTTAGCATTTTAGTCAAAACTAAACAAAACACTGCTTATCACTGCACTCCAAATTAAAACCAATTTAAAGTTAATATTTTAAAGTGTTTATTAAAAAAATTAGATGGACAAATCCACAGAAAAATGTGCTACTTTCTTTAGAGGATAAAAAAAAAAATCCATTTAATTAAAATATCTTACTCCATCCCAGCTGGTGTGGCTCAGTGGACTGAGCATCAGCCTGCGAACCAAAAGGTCGCTGGTTTGATTCCCAGTCAGGGCACACGCCTGGGTTGCAGGCCAGGTCCCCAGTGGGGGTGTGCGAGAGGCAACTGGTCAATATTTCTCTCACATCGATGTTTCTCTGCTTCTCTCCCTCTCTACCTCCCTCTCCCTCTCTAAAAATAGATAAATAAAATCTTAATAAAAATGAATAAAATAAAATAAAATGTCTTACTTGAGTTCCAGCCTTCATTGGGTTTCCAAGGTCACATACCACCTGGCGGGTGTGGTTTTCTGTCTTAAATGCACAGGAAAGTCTTGCTAAAGCCTTTGACAGACAAAAATAGTTTAAAAGGAAAATTAATTAATTACCAAAAAAATTTAGAAAGCAGAAGCCATAAGATTAAAAAGTTCCTAGACAATGTCATGCAGTTGAATATTTAAGTTTCTTTTTTTTTCTTTTTTTTTCTTAAAGATTTTATTTATTTATTTTTAGAGAGGGAAGGGAGAGGGAGAGAGAGAGAGAGAGAAACATCAATGTGCGGTTGCTGGGGAACATAGCCTGCAACCTAGGCATGTGCCCTGACTGGGAATCGAACCTGCGATGCCTGGTTCGCAGCCCACGCTCAATCCACTGAGCTACGCCAGCCAGGGCGAATATTTAAGTTTCCTGATTTACAAAGCAAATACATCTATTTGTGTAAATGGTGGGGTGAGGTAAGGTGGAAGCCAGAATTGTGTACAACTGTCACATATAAACACAAAAAGTATTTCTGAAAGATCCCTTGAGGATTCAGACACATAACCATATTACCTCTGACAAATAATTTGATGGACAGGCTTAGACACTTTATCTGTCTGACCTTGTTTCAGGCACTTAGCTAGCAATTTTAAAAACGTCATTATCAATGCATTATCCAAAGTATTAGGCTTGAAAGGACTTACGTAAGAGAGGCACTCTACTATCTAGCAATTCAGCCTTAGGTAGAATGGCTAAGCTTGCTCTAAATAGGGGAGGAGGCAATTAATATTAATGAGACCTATGAATGTGTTTCGATTTTTAAAGAGGCAGCTTCTTACTTCACTATTGCGGACAACCCCGATGAAATCAGCCTGAGGTGGGATGGAGACAATGAGCTCGGCTTCATAGGCACCTTCTCCTTGGTTCTGAGCCTTAACAATCAATGTCAGAGGGTTGTCGTCCCCAACATAGATCTTCTTTTGATCTCTACAAGTGAATGCAAATCCAGTCAATGAGAAAAGGACTGCAGGGGGATAGCATGACTGTTCAAAGAAACGAGATAAATACACAGATAGCGCTGACATCAACAGCGTCTCCAGATATTTTAAGACTACTTCACAGCTCAATAGAAAACTGGGAACAACACACTGGGTGCAAATGCAATGCTTCTCTAAGTGACAGAAAACGTGGATGCCACTAGTACCTCACTATCATTCATATCTATCACTAAAGCAATTTTATATTTCTTGGTATATAATTGTTCTTTGACCTATTCCAAAAAACTGAATTAATCATTTGTCATGATTCCCATAAAGTTCTTTATTATTTATACACTATATAAATGGTAATCAGATTCCTTTAGTTAGGAGTATATCAATAATGAAATGTACCTTTAAGAGGATATAATGTTACTTTGTTAACACTACTCAGTGAAGAATGGGAATGGGTCTGTCAACCTATGCAATTAATGAAAACACAATATATATTTTTGAAAGCTCCAATATTGATAGTCTTTACCATTATAAAAAATCATGTATTATACTCTAAATAACGAATTCTCAAGATATACTATTACTTTGAGTACATTTAAATTTCTTATTATACTACTTATTATTTGGAGCAAACCTTACCTGTCTACAGAAACTTCCAGTTTGGGTTTACAGATGTTGTCTTCACCACAATCAAGGAGAATATGAGCCTAGGAAAGAAAAGCAATTTATTTTTCCTACATGAAAAAAACACACCAATACATGTCACACACGCAGCATACATCAAAATAGACGTGAAGCACGTGAATATACACACGCACACAAGCATATATTTATACAAATTCATCAACTTATTTGCATACCTAAGGGGAAAAGGAATCCTGCCTACTTAAACAGGTCAGTAAATAGTCATGGATCGTAAGGAAGAAAACAATTCCTAGGACAGAGCAGAATTAGCTGGAACCTTTCAGTTCTACCTCAAAGTAAGCTATTATGAGTGTGGACTGAAGTGTCACGTGGAAGAGAAAGTAACAGTCAAGAAATGAGGGTTCGGACGCTGCTAGCTAAGTTGTGTGATCCCGGGGAACACGAACTCCCTTAAGAGCTTCTCATCACAGACTACGCCTCTGCCAACATTGTGGAAATGTGGCTACAGAGTTTAACAGAAGAAGGAGTTGTGGATATTACAGATATTCAGACACGCAAACGAAAGGGAACAGAATCCGGGCAAAGTGAATCCAGCATATGCGTGGCCACATGGAAAGAGATGAAGGAAAAAGATCTAGACTCACTCAAGTTAGCCTATCCAGAAGAGGTACAGTAAGCAAAAACCCAAATTTCTCCTCTCAATCTGGTCATGAGAGTGTGCCAGTTGAGCAGTGTGGAAAACCCAAAAGAGAGGAATAGTGGGAGGAAGCAAAAGAGGTTGAAGAGAATTCGAAAGAATATAAAAATTAAGAAAAGGGAAATAACTGAAGTCATTTCTGGTTTGTCTACTGTTAACATCCACAGGGATTCAGGTCCAAAGGCAGACAGAAAGAGAGAAAAAGACTTAAAGAGGAAAAATAATGAAAGGCTTCCTTGAAAAAGAGGGAAAAAAGATGACTATATGCTTCCAAGTTACTACAAGGAATATGCAGTTCCCAGAATAAAATTTTATGATAGACAGTAAATGTAAATTTAATTGGGGATGTAACCTAGTAATACAAGGTCTGTCCAGAAGGTATCCAGCCATGTAACACACAAAATAGAGACATTTATTGAAGAAGATACAAGATAAAAGAAACACTGTACATAAGACAATGATGCCTTAGCCCCCTTCGAAGTAGGCCCCTTGGAACCTCACACAGTTCTCCTAATCACCATCAGCTGCCCTGTCGTATTTTCCATAATCTCATTAAAGGTCTAAAATCTCTTCCCTCTCAAAAGTGATTTTAGTTTTGGGAAAAGCCAGAAGTTACAGGGCACCAAATCTGGGCTGTAGGGGGACTGAGTCACCTTGGTGATTTGATGTTTCACCAAAAAACTCTGTACAAGATGTGATGCATAAGCATGCACATTGTTCTGATGAAGCTACTGATCACCAGCTGCCCTTCTGAACCATCTGAATCATTTCCACGGAGGAATGTTCAGGCTGAACACAAAATCTGATGCAGATTCACTGCTCTACTTGTTCAGTCATTTTGAATGTGGTGTCTACACAGTGCACATGTTCACTCAATGGCACCTACCACCCCCACTGACTAGGACAGTAAAGCTGTGACTGCTCACTCATGCACACTCCAGTCCACTCTCCTTGGCTGCCAGGTTACATCGATGTAGTGCAAACTGTTTTAGTTATATTAACAACGGCTGGACTTTTTCCATACAGACCTCATATATGTAAGCTAATTCAATAACCTAAATGTAAGCAGTTTCTGTGCATTTCAAGAAGAGGGGTAAGGGGCAGAACCATTAGAAGAACTTTGTGGTGATTCCATAAGTCGTACCAAATATAATTACTGCTAAATTTAGTTCAAAAATAAAATGTGGATTTTGCAGATAATAAATTAACTATTAAGAACCTCGGAATTATGAGCAGCTGAAGTTTGGAATAAGAAATATGTATAAAATATTAATAAACTCTGGTACAAGGATATTTAGCTAACTATCACTCTACACCGAAGAAAAAGGACTTGGCTGACACTGGTGCAGCTAAAGTCTTAAAATATGCTATTAAGAAAGAGTTTCAGAAACGGAAAAGCATAGGACAATGTCTTCCATTTACTGAGAATTAACCTCTACAGTCATATACTTAACATCTTGCAGAGAGTAAGAACTTAATACATATTTGAATAAATACATGAAAGGCCCTGGCTGGTGTGGCTCAATGGGTTGGGTGCCAGCCTGCAAAACAAAGGGTTGCTGGTTCGTGTCCCAGTCAGGGCACATGCCTGGGTTGTGGGCTAGGTCCCCAGTTGAGGGCATGAAAGAAACATTGATGTTTCTCTCCCTCTCATTCTCCCTCCCTTCCCCTCTCTCTGGAAATAAAGAAATAAAATCTTTTAAAAAAATACATGAAGGGCGAGAGAAAAAAGCTAATCTCTCTGCAGAAAGCACTAAACCTCTAACTCCAAAATATTAGGATTCAGAAAGTGAAACTCCAGAGCTATCCTGTCCAGTACAGTAGCCACTAGTGAGTCACACGTGGATTTTGAGCACTTGAAATGTGCCTAGTGTGACTAAGAAATTAATTTTAAACTTTATTTAATTTGAATTGATTTAAGTTTAAATTAAAAACTGACAACTTGATTCTGTTACTAAAAATCTTTTAGTATGTTTAGAATAACTTGGGTATGTGAACCTACTTTTTCAGCGGCAAATTATATGAATTCAAAATACACAAAAAATGTTTGTGCTGAAGATTTAGCCTCTGAATTTAGGAGTGCTGTAAGCATGTAATATACTCTGGACTTTGAAGATAGTAAAAAAACTGTAAAGAATGTTAAATATTTCACTGATAATTGTTAAATTGATTACATATTCAAATGCTAATATTTTGGATACTGTCGTGGAGTGTTTTGTGTTCCCTCAAAATTTGTATGTTGAAGTCCAGAATGTGACTTACATTTGGAGATATGGTCTTTAACAAGGTAATTAAGCTAAATCACATCATTAGGGTGGGACCTAATATGACTGGAGCTTTATGAGGAGACTGGGACACAGACAAACACACAGGGGAACAACCGTGTGAAGACACAGGGACAAGGTGGCCATCTGCAAGCCATGGAGAGAGGCCTGGAAGGAACCAACCCTGCCAACACCTTGATCTTGGACTTCATGCCTCCAGAACTGTAAGAAAATTAATTTCTCTTGTTTAACCCACCCATTCTGTAGTCATTTTTCAGGACAGTCCTAGCAAACTAATACAGATACATCATTAATATTAATTTTGCCAGTTTTCTACCTTTAAAAAAAATGTTGCTGCCCAGTCAATCTAAAATTACAAATGTGCTCATGTTATCCTTCTATTGGACGGCAGGACTCTGTAGAGAGCAGAGTGAACAAGTTTGTTCAGCATAGTGAACAAGTTTGTAATGTGACCAGAGAAATAAAGGACCTGTTTTAAAAAGAAGTAAGTATTAAGAATGGTGGGTGGGTAATTAACACAGAAATGAGAGTAAATAATAAAGATCCAAATGCAGAAGAAAAAATGCTTAAAGATGAATAATGTTATTGTTAAAATAAATGAAGGACACAAAGAAAAAAACATTCAAATAATGAACAACAAGAGCAAGAGGAAGAAAAAAAGAAGCCGAATATTATTAAAGTTAGTATTTCTCTCAGAATATTTCAAAAGTTAGCTTACTTACTCGATTACCTGGCTTCAAAACTATACTGGTATTAAAGAGATTGTTGATCTCAGTAGGTTAATCAAATGTAATATTAACATTGATAAATAAATTCTAAAACTCTAAGTAGAAAATAATTTGACCCCAAATCAAAACACATAATGTAAAAGTATGAGACAATTAACTTTTAAAAATGTATAAAACTGAATGCCAGACTCTAAAGGGCTCAGATATTCATTATTAAATTATTAATATTGTTGATCCACTAAAAATAAAAAATATAAAGAATATAATCTCACACATGACCATGTTTAAAAGTTTTATATAAATGGGTAATAGAAAGTAGCACATATGTTCTGATTATTTGCAAAATAAAATATAAAATACATTGTTAAAATATGCAAATCACAAAAGACTTTAAAATGTATTTTAATTTGCCTTATACTTCTACCAAATGTAGTTCTCTCAGATTACACACAAAGAATGGTAGACAAAGAAATACCAACCAAAATTTGGCATAAAGCATTCTATAAGAGAAAAAATGTTAATCTAAAAATATGAATGTGTAGTAAGAGGAAGAAATAGGAAATAAAATTACAATATTTGAATACATGTTTTTACATAAAATTTTCTAAAATATTATAGTACCGTTTTTATGAAATTTTATATATTTGGTTTTATTAAAATAGTTTATGTACTATACATACATATGTATTTTATGATTAAAATGTAAATTGAAAATAAGACAGATATAAAACTTGTTTAGTAAAATAACAAAATACTAAAATACAATATAAATAAACTGGCATTTTGTTGTTTTCCTTGAATTATTTGACTGTTTTATGTGACCCCATCTGTCCACATCACTAACATCTAAGTGGCTTTAAATATCTCTAACCTGAAAGTCCAGATTTCTTCCCTACCGACTTCTTTGACTGAAATCCCAACATTATAAAAGCAATCTCTTATGATATTTTAAAATATGAACTGCAACACCACAATGGAAATTAAAGTGTGAAAGTAGTGATAAATTGTACCTGTCGGCTGACGTTGGCGGGAGTGAACTGGTTAAGGACAGGCTGCAAGCCTGTTGCATCAGCAGCTGTTCTGTAATCCAGCCGATACTCCATAAAAATAGTGATTGGAGTGAGTTTGTCTCTAAATTCAGACTCATCCTAGAAATGAAAAAGCTTCAAATTAATGACATCATCCTATGATATCAAATCTCTGGAGAAACAACTGTATTATTCATCTTGATCCAATACTACCAAAACTCTCTGTAAAACTACATACATACATAAGAATAGAGTATCCAGAAAGATTATCATTATTCATTGAGAACATTTAATCAATTATTGTTTTACAATGTAATATTTGATTCACACAAAAACATAGGGGGCATATAAATAAAATGAGCACTCAAATGCACCCTCCGTATTGTAACTGGAACATTCCTGATATCGATTAAGTTACCCACGTGCTCCTTTCTGTTTTCAACACTTGCCTTCCTTCTCTGACGTACCCACTAGCCTGAATTTTAGGTTCGCTATCCCCTTGCGTGCTTTCAGCAGTTTTATTTCAGTGTATATGTCCATAAACAATGTGTTCGTTAGTTTGCTTTTCCTGTTTCCTTTAAAATAAGATCATATATATTCTTTTGTGATTTGCTCCCTTCTGTTCAATACTCAAGATTCATCCATGCTGTTGCATGTACCTGAAGTTAAGTTTTACCATTGAGTAATATTTCACCACATAATAAATCCAAAATTTATTTGCCCATTCTCCTTCAAAGGTGTTTTGGATGGTTTGGTGCTCTTTGTTTTTGCTATTACAAAAAAATAAATAAATGTGATGTTTTTTCTTCTACATAGCAACAAGTAGTTTTGTCAGTCTATGCCACATTATTTTCCAAAGTCTTCAAAACAATAGCAGAAAACTGTACTTGAACAACAAACAAACAAATAAATAAAACCAATTACATTGCCATCAGCAATGTGTCAAAAATTCTCATTAATTCACACCTTCACCAATTGACAGGCATTGGCAGATTTTGTGCAAATATAAGATGGTGTTTCTTCATAATTATAACTTGAGGTACTTGTCCTGCTTAAATAATGAAGAGTTATTTAATCAAAAGCTTTTTCTACACTAAAGTAAGATGATCATGGTTTTTCTTATGAGTTAAGTTACACTTCTGTATTTTTAAAGTTAACCCACCCTAGGATAAATAAAAGTTAGTTTTCTTTTTAATAAACTGTTAGCATTTAATTAGCTTAGTCTTTGCATCTATGTCTTTGTGTAAGACTGACATGAAATTTTGTTTCCTCTTTTATCTGTAGTTTTCAATGGCTAATTTTGTAGACTTTTTCCTTTAATTTTTTTCTTAATCTTTCAATTCAGATCAATAGCATTTAAGTCTATGTATTTGCCTTCACATTCTGGTAAACTGACACCCCACACTTTTCTTCTTTTCTTTTTTTAAATATATATTGAGTTTATTGGGTGATATTGGTTAATGAATTTATATAGCTTTCAGGTGTATAATTCGATACTATACTTGAATTCACCACCCCAAGTCTCCTTCTGTCACCATTTATCCCCCTTTTATCCTCTTCTACCTCCGCCCACCCGCTTTCTGTCTGGTAATCACCATACTGTTGTCTGTGTCTATCAGGTTTTTCCTTAATCTCTTCTTTTTCAACAAGCACCTCACTCCCTCCTCTCTGACAGCTGTCAGTCTGTTCTCTGTATCTATGAGCCTGTTTCAGTGGTTTGTTATTTTATTCATTAGATTCCAAATTATGAGTGAAATCATATGGTACTTGTCTTCCTTTTACTGGCTTACTTCACTTAGCATAATACTCTCCAGGTGCATCCACACTGTTCCAAAAGGTGAGATTTCTTTCTTTTTTATGGTCGTGTGGTATTCTAAGCTGTAAATCTACCACAGCTCTTTCATCCATCCATCTATGGATGGGTACTTCTGCTATTCCAAATGTTAGCAATTATAAATAGCGCTGTAATAAACATAAGGGTGCATATATTCTTTTGAATTAGTGTTTCAGGTTCCTTTGGATATATTCCCAAAAGTAGAATCACTGGGTCATAAGGCAATTCCATTTTTAATTTTTTGAGGTATCTCCATACTGCTTTCCACAGTAGCTGCACCAATCTACATTCCCACCAACAGCGCATGAGGGTTCCTTTCTCCACATCCTCGCCAGCACTTGTTGTTTGTTGATTTACTGATGATAACCATTCTATCAGCTGTGAGGTAATACCTCATTGTGGTTTTAATTTGCATTGCTCTGATGATTAGTGATGTTGAACATCATTTCATATGTCTATTGGCCATCCGTATGTCCTATTAGGAGAAGTGTCTATTCATGTTCTTTGTTCATTTTTTAATTAGATTGTTTGTTTTTCAGGTGTTGAGTTGTGTAAATTCTTTATAAATTTCAGATATTAACCACTTACCAAATGTATCATTTGCAAATATGTTCTCCTATTCACTGGGCTGTCTTTTCATTTGCTGTGCAAAAACTTCTTAGTATGATGTAGTACCATTTGTTTATTTTTTCCCCTTGCTTGAGGAAATATGTCAAATATATATATATATATTTATGTGTATATATATATATATATATATATATATATATATATATAGACACATACACACACACATAAATATACACATGCATACCATGTCCTAAATTGTACTGCCTATGTTTTCTTCTAGGATTTTTATGATTTCAAGTCTAACATTTAAGCCTTTAATCCATTTTGAGTTTATTCTTGTATGTAGTGTAGGTGATCTAGTTTCATTTTTCTGTATGTATCTGTCCAGTTTTCCCAACACCAATTATTGAATAGACTATCTTTATTCCATTAGATGTTTTTAGCTTTTTTGTGAAATATGAATAGACTATAAAGGAATAAGTTCATTTCTGGGCTCCTTATTCTGTACATTGATGTATGTTTGTTTTCATGATAGTACCATGCTGTTTTGATTCCTATGGCTTAGTTTTGTATCAGGTAATATGATTCCTCCAACTTTGTTCTTCTTTCTCATCATTGCTGTTGCTCTTCAGGGTCTTTTGTCATTCCATGTAAATTTTTGGATTATTTGTTCTAGTTCCGTGAAATATTCCGTTTTTATCTTGATAGAAATTGCACTGAATCTATAGATTACTTTTGGTAGCATGGATTAACATTTTAATGCTTTAATTTGTCCTATCTATGAACATGATATATGCTTCTTATTTGTATCTTCTTCAATTACTTTCTTCAGTGTCTTATAATTTTCTGAGTACAGGTCTTTTACATCCTCAGTTAAACTTATTACTAGGTATTTTTTTGGTACAATTGTAAATGAGATTGTTTTCTTAGTTTCCATTTCTGATAGTTTATTATTGGTATATAAAAATGCAACTAATTTCCAGATATGTATCCTCCTGCTATAAATTCATTTATCAGTTCTGTAAGTATTTGATGGAATCTTTAGGGTTCTCTAAATACGGTACCCCGCCTCCCTCAAATAATGAGAGTTATGATTCTTCCTTTCCAATTCAGATGCCTTTAGTCTCTTCTTGTCTGATCACTTTGGCTACAAATCCCAGTATTATGCTGAATAAAAGTGGTAAAAGCAGACATCCCAGTCTTGTCCTTGATCTTAAGGAAAACACTAAATATTTTTATGGTTCCTATGTCCTTTTCCAGGCTGTCATACTTTTCACTGAATTCCTTGAACTCTATAGCTGATAAATTGCTTGCCTCCATTTTTACTTAGCTCTTTTTTTTGGAGATTTCTCCTGTTCTTTAATTTGGGAAATGTTTCTTTGTCTCCCCACTTTGGCTGCCTCTTTGTGTTTGTTTCTATTTATTAGGTAGATCTGCTATGACTCCCAATCTTGGTAGGATCGCTTCACGTAGTAGGTGTCCTATGGGATCCTATGGCAGAGTCTCCTAGATCACCTGTGCTGGGTGCTCCAGGGATGTCCCTTGTAGGAGTTATGTGGGCCTTCCGGTTTTAATTGAGACTTGATTGCTACTGCCTCATTCGTGCCTGGGAACGACCCTCAGGCTAGCTTTGAGGATCAACCCTGACCACATGTACAAACTGCTGTGTGGGTGCTGACCACACGAAGCAGAATTTGCCTCAGCAGGTTCTGGTCCCTGCTTTTGGATACACTGCTTGTGAAGCTGACTGGATACTGCTCTGATGTTGTCTAGCCACTGTTGGTGTGTTGGTTCTGGGGCCTCTTGGGAGGGACTCTGGTGCTGACCAATGTCAGACATTGCCTGTGACTGGCCCTGGGCAACCTGTTGGAAACTACATATAGATCTGGTTTGTGGTTGTCTCTGCTGCACCTGGGTGTATGCACAAAGGACCAAGCTGCTTATCAAGCCTGGGTTTAACCACACTGGGCCCAGGAGCAGGTCATCAAATGTCCCAAGGCATCCTGAGATCCACCTCTGCCTGCCTCCATCAGCTGGCTACCTACTAGGCTCAGTCACTGAAAGAGTCCCTGGCAGTACTTGATTTGCACGAGGTAGGTTCTCAGCGAGTCAATAGGTAGAGGCAAATGGTATTCACCAAACTGATACAGGTTCAAAGTTGATAACATTGCTGAGTCTTACACCACTCAGCAAATGTCCTAGGATCTACCAAGTCTAACTGCCACCTGCTTGGTGTTTGCACACCTTTGTTGTGAGGTGGTGCTGCAGAAAGTACTCAGGGAGAGATCAGCAGTTTACCTGGCCCAAACAGACCAACATTTGCCTGTATGAAGGGAAGGCTCTGCACTAGTTGGATGTGAGAGGGTAAAATGCCCATCCTAGAGCCACACGACTCAGCCTGCCCAGATTCTTCCAGGAAACCCATCTCAGCAGAGTAGGGCCACTGGGAGTTGAGAGGATGGGGCTAATCGATCTCCCATTGGGGGAGGTGCTGATCAGGCTTAGGAGAAAGCAAGAGGAGTGGTCCCTGCTCCACAGTCACACAACTCAGTTTGTACCAGCTTCTGCCTAGAATTCAATAGGCTGGAGCCACTGGGAACTGGAAGGGTGAGGCCACCGGGAATCAGGAGAGTGGGGCTAGCAGATCTCCTGGGAGGGGAAGGCAGCAGTCTGTTTCCTGGGAGAGGCGAGGGGAATGGCCCCTGCCCCAAAGCCTTCAGTCAATGAAACCTGAGTCTGCCCAGACCTCTACACCCCTGTCCAGGAGGCTGACTCCTCAGCAGGGCACAAGTTCTGCAGGGTGGGGCTATAGAAGTCCAGAGTATGGGACTATCGCATTCCCCCAGGCTGATACCCTAAAGAAGGTACTGCTCCATGGAAGACAGATGACATCTGTTGAGTGGGACAATGACTAAGCTCAGGGATCCTGACCACTGTCCCTTCACCACTCTCTGCAAAACCACAAACCCCAGTCTCTCCTCACACAACTTGATTCCATTCCACCTTCCCTCTGCCAGAGCCCAGGGTGAGTGGCTGAAACCAGTTTTTGTGTGTTCGTCCAAGAGGATGCCCGAGGATTTTCACAGCCAGATGTAATGTGGGCTCCTTTCCCAGCTCTGGTGCTGTGGGCTGGGAAGTCGGGCTTGGGGATGAGACTCCACACTTCTCAGGAGGAACCCCTGAGCTGAGATATCCCTCTAGAATCTCAGATGCCTGTGAAAGGAGGACAACTCTTTTCACGCCTCCACCCTTCCTACCAGTGTTGATGTGGCTTCTTCTGTAAATCCTTGGTTTTAAGATTTCTCGACTTGGGGTGGTGAACAAACACAACACAATATACAGGTGATGTATTACAGAACTGTACATCCTTATAATTTTGTTAACCAATGTCATCTCTAATAAACCCAATAAAAAAGAAAAAAGGGCTCTCTTTAGCTAATCTTCAGTTGGTTGTTCAGGATGCTTGCTCTATACTTTAGCTGTAATCCCAGTTTAGTCCTGGGAAGAGGTGAGTGTAACATCCACCTACTCTGTGACCATTTTGGATCCCCAAACATTTTGATATACAGTATTTTGATTATGGTTCACTTCTAAGTAAATTTCCATTATGATCTCTTCTTTGATCCATGTTATTTAAAATCACAGTTCCTATTTCCCAATGTATCTTTTTGTTATTAATTTCTAAATATTGCACTGTGATCAAATAGCATATTTTCTATGATACCAACTTTTTGAAATTTGTTTATAACTCTTCATAATCTATAAATGATCAATATACATATAGATCTACAAATAGATCAATACATATAGATCAATTTTTTAGTCTCTAGTGCTAGATGTCAAGTTCCATGTAGGTCTGTTAAGTCAAGCCTGTTGATGCATTCTTCTAAATCTTTCCTAATATTTTGGTCTTTTTGTTTTTACAACTTTCATCATTCATTGCTTTAAACATTTTACACAAATTTATATTCTATAACTGATAATTCCAACATCTCAAGCCTCTGAGGTCTAATATCTGTTCGTTTTTCTAATAGCTTATATTTAGCTTTTTTAAAAAATAAATTTAACTTAACCTACAGAACTCACTGGTCCCACACGAGAGTGTTACAGAGAGACTCTGCATTTCATTTTGCTGAAGTCAAGTTGTACCCTCACTCTTGAAACACTTCAGCCTCGTGCAAGTGTGCAGACCTGAAGCAGGAGGCCTGGACCCCTGGCTGGCAGAAAGCCCCAGGCAAGTCTGAACCCCTGTGCTGCTGTCCGCAGTTACTGCTCACCCTCTGCCCTGGCTCCACCCCACACCAGTAACCCTGGGGGACACATTTGCTATAATTCACAAGTAAGGGTTAGCCAATGAAGTTTTATAATTGGTTGCTCATTTGGGGGACCCTAGAAATTTCTTGTACTGTCTTGAGAGTCCTACAGTTTTTAAGAAATACATTTGTCATAATTTATTCAGTAGCATTATCATGGGAAGACTATTTGAACTCTCTAGTCTGCCAGGAATAGAAGTCCATTACTTCTATTCGACATTTTAAAAAGCCACACTTCCTCAAGACTATTTTGATGTGCTTTCCTATTGGTTTAACACCCAAAAATGTATAGAATGTGAAAATCATTTAGATACAAAGCAAAAACAGTAAGTAAAAAAACAATACAATGGAGCAGAGAAATAGCTCTTACCCGCAGATATGCTATCAGTTCCTCACACTGCATCTGGCCCCCCCGGGAAATGGTCATGTTCTTGGAGTGACCCGGGGACCTGTTATGGAGAAACAGTGCTCGTCGAATTGCTCCTTTTTGCTTGAGTTTATCCAAAAGAAGTTCCACCTGGAAATCTATACAAACCAAAGGATTTATAACCAACATAATCTTTATGGACACCTACCTGTCCTAGATATCGTGAGTTTTCAGATAAACAGAGGTTTCTATTCCTGTATGTAATTGGCTCCTAATTCATTAAGTATATCTATACATTGTAGTGAGAACACAACATATTAATTCTGAATGTTTAATAATTAATTAATCCAACTGTCTCCAAAGTAATGTCATATTAATGCAGACAACAGATAATGATGGTAGTAAAACAACTACTAGATAGAGGAGAAATTTCTCTTCCGTATTAAATTATTAAGCTGAGAGGAGGAAGTTCAGAGCATGAAATATATGTAAATTGAGACTTCAGCCATTAATGTAAGTAGCAGGACTCTTGATGATTGGGACTAAGAAATATTTACTAATATGCATGCATACCAATATATTAAACACAATGAATGAACAGCTACCGTATCAAAGTGTGACGTAACATGTCCCTGATGAAGCAACAGTTGTTTGGATTTAGAATCACCCTAAAGTGAATGTGCTGCCAATAGTCTGAAGCGCAATTGCTAGGCTGCTTCTAAAATCCAGGTCTTTAAGTAGTTTCTTCCAAAGAGGTGAGAGTACAGATCTTTAAACTCACAAATCTTTTAAGTTTCTCTAAATGTTGAACTTCATGTCAAATTTGAGTGAAAACCCAGGATTACTTTGCTTCCAGTTCTGTTCCACCCACCCACGCTGCCTTCCTTGCTGTTTCTCAAATACAGAAAGCATGCTCTTACCTCTGGCCTCTTGAAATTGCTATTTCCTCTATGTAAAATATTCCTCTAGACATCCCCTAGCTCCTTCCTTTTCTTGCCACACTATGTGAACTTTCATGCAGCAACACACATACAAAAGATTCAGTCCCCTTCTTCTGCTATATTATTACACCTTAGCACTTGGCACTAACATACTGACAATCTCGGCAACAATTACTTAACTCCCCCACCTTGCTCTCAGGACCACATAAACCATACTTTAGAAATGAAGAGTCTGAGCTTGCTTTCTGGATTAAACTTAGTGCCAAAACTTTGTCTCCTCCTTCTCACTATTTCTAAACCATCTCTCTTCCAGAGATTGCTGGGGACTCCTCCAAGACATAAAATATAAAGTTCTCAGTAGATCATCTACTTATAAACAAAAATACTCATTCCCCTCAAGCTCATTTTTCTCACAACTTTGTAAATATATTTACAATTCAGTGGGCTGTTTTGTTCACAATGCCAATAATAAATGTATTATTTCTGAATTGGGTTAAGAGTTTCCAAGAAAGTAATTATGCTACAATATTAAATGGCTTTAAAAGTAAACACTCATATAAAAAACAATATTAGCAACTATTTGAGTAACTACTCAAATATCCTAAAACATTTTCAAGTGCTATGTATGTAACATCACCAAAACAACACACTTTTTCCACAGAACACTTACTCAGTTTTGTGGGAAGTGCTCCTTTGCCATCCGCCTTTAAGCAGAACCTGACGTTAAAGCTGTAGAAAATAAAAATATATATACAAATCCTATAATTCAGTTTAGATATTTTAAATATCACAAAAATCTCACATTTCTCATACAGTTTATATTGTGAAACTTGATATCTTTCTCCATGTCTTAATACTATATTTATAACATGAAACTACACAGAATAATCTAATTCGTCTTTCAGTAACTTAAGCACGCTTCTTTTCATAGGAAGGAACTTAAGCACACTTCCTTTGATGAGGGGAAAAACAAAAGAATTTCCAAATTTGCTCTTATAGAAGCTGTTAATCTCAATGAGGGAAATGACAGTCCAGATTTAAAATAATGTCCCATTTAATAAAAAGCCCACCAAAGGTTCCTTTAACCAGCAAACTCCTGTAGGACAGCATTTTTCACAATTTACTAACAAGTGCTGCAGTCAGTTTAATGTGTTGTGTCCAGCATAAATAAAGAAAACTAATTACAGAAATAAAATTCACTTCAAGTATCAAGGCTGAGATTTCATGAAACTTTTCTTTCAATTATAAACATGCATATACTGGATTATAATGCAAAATGTATTTTGTACTATGTGTCACAATCAAAAATATACAAAAGCTACTGCTTTAGTATATTGAAAGCCTTCAAATTATTAGCATAATTATAAGCATATTATTAGCACCTTCACAGGGACTGCTAGGGTGAGTGAAGGTAAGAAAGGCAGAAAATCTTAAAAGTCAAAAATCTTGAAAGCAACTTTAATACCAATGAGTAGAAGTGAAAAGTAATATTACAGGATTTTTAATGCAATCAAGTGAAATGAAATTTTGAAAAATGGTTTTAATAACTATAATACTAATTCAAAACGAAAATCAGGAAAAATATTTTTTCAATAGCTCTTTTGAAACAAAATTTCCCAGCTTCCAGTCATTAGTTTCATCTGTAACTTCTCTGTTTTGCTGTGCGCCAGGAACTCAAACACTGTTTCCCAAAGTGGGTTACTCATGGCGATGAATAGTATATGAGTCAAGATTTTTCATTACTAAGGTTATATTTATTTTGAATTGTATGAGAAAGATACTTGTTTCTCTATTTTATTTTAAAATGTTTTAAAGCAAAACATAGGTCAATTTAAAGAAAAACATCTTAAGAAAATTATAAATACAGGTAGAATGAAAATATAGCAAAATCATACAATATAGCAGAGTAGCATAAAAATACTGGAGACCTGAAAAACACTGGATTATAGAAGAATCCGCACATTAAATTTACAAAAAAACACTTTTTCTTTAGAAACTAGTAAGGGAAAAAGTAGAAGACGGGTATATTAGAGCAAAATAATATTTTTCATATAGCTACTCACAGATATTAAATATGAAAAAGATTATATCTTTTAAAACTTAAAATATTCATGGGCTTTTTAGAATTAAAGATAAATAAGTTCTGAGATCTTATTAGCTTTTCCTTCTTTCTGAATATATACAATGAGTGTATCATTTTTAAAAACTTTACACTCATTTTTAGCATATTTCTAAAGCTTTCTTCATATCTGCTTTGGAATGATATTTCTGTAATTTAATCTATGACATAAAAACAGAGTATACCCATACATCATTTTTAACTGTTTTTGTAATATCTGAACCAATAATCAGAATAATAACTATCATTAAACTAATGTTCTTACCAGGAAACTTTCAGATCTGTCCCAGGCAGTGGGCAGGTTTTATTGTCTTGATTTAAAATGCTAGGGTACACTTCAAGGCCGGCATTTACAGTGATAACTGGTCTCGCTCTGTTAGAGAGAAAGAGAGAGAGGAAAAGAGAAAGGGAGAAAAGGAGAAGTAAGGGAAAGGGAAGGGGAAGGGAAAGAAGAGAAAAGGGGAAGGAAAGAGAAGGGAAGGAGGGAGGGAAGAGAGAAAAAGGGGAAGGGTGGAAGGAAGAAAGGGAGAAAGAGAGGAAATAAGGAAAGGAAAAATTAAGTTATTTTGAAAAAGTTACATTGATCTAGGCATTTTAGGTTCACAATGACTGCACACATAGCACAATGTTTACTGAAGCACTGTTCACAAAAGCAGGAAGAAAAGAAACAATTTAGAATGACCAACTGTCCCAGTTTGCCCGGGACTGCCCTGATTTTAGCTCTGAAAGTCCCATGACCTGTTAAATTCCTCAGTTCCAAGCAAATTGGGACAATTAGTCAAATTATCTGAACTCTGTCCTACAAAGCAGAATGGTTAAATGCATCATGGGATATGTATCCAATGCAATGCAATACAGCAGGGAAAGTGAGTGCCATAAATCCACCAACCCACCTGTGTTGTTATGGACAATCTCTAAGATAGATCCAAGATACAATCGTGGTGTGACAGGGAAAAAACCCACAAGGTACAAAGGATGCCCACACACACACAATTTTTTAATGCATAGAACACAACTACTGGGATATACTAATAAATTAGTAACTAGCGTGAGAAGAGATTTCTATTGTGTGCCCTTTTTACATTATTTGAATATTTACTATATGCATGTATTACTTTGTTAATGGCCATTTAAAAACTGAAACAATGAATTAAAATAGTTTTCCAAAGTTCAGTTGTACAAATTTAAAAATACACTAGGCTGAGGACAGTATGCCTGTCCAATCACAGTAAACCCTGGAATCTGTACAAAAACACACCATCCTGAGAGCCACAATCTAGCTGACCCATCACCAACGCCGCTACACAGCTTCAATGTCGGTCTTCCTCCAGGTGTGAACATGGCCCACAGGAGAGTAAACACTGAACCTACTTGGATGCCAGATGATATTCTTGAGCATGAGTAATTGATGAACTAAAAAGAATAATTGGGTGTCTGTATAAAGCTGGGAAATACGGTTATGTGGATTTACACACTGCTTTAAAAAATATTTATTTTGGAAGTCATTACATACTGCCTTTGCAGTCACAGAGTGCAGTGGCACAAACACCAAGTTAACTTCTTATCTCTCAGAGGAAAATGTGAGCTCCTTTAATTTTTTAAGAGAAATTTAAAATGCAGGAGAGTATCTCTAGACACAATTTCAAAAACAAAGAGGGAAATTCTAAATGCTTTTGAAATAAAAAATCACAACTTCCCCTACTTTGGGGTCTCCTTGTACAAATACTATTTGCCTGCAGTGAATCTTAAATCAAAAGAACAAACAAATTTGACCATTACTTCCAGAAAATTAAACTAAAATTCAAATACTGGTACTTAACTATAAAACTTTAAAATAATTCACAATAGTACAGGATATGGAAGCATGCTCACCTGTACAACACAGCTCTATCCACACCAAAAGCTCCTACAATTAAGTCTTAAAAGAGAGTAGAAAAAAAAATGTTAATAATGATGATTTTTTTAAAATTCACATGCCATTCTATAAAACTTTCAATAAATACAATATTTAGACATAGTCTCAAAACTATCTTTGTTAGGTTGTTTAAGATAATCTCTAAAAGGTTAAAATACAGAAATTCGAAATAAGCTATCATCAATGGCAAACACTCACATAAAACTAGTATTTCATTTAGGTAGACAAAAATCTTTTTCATGGATACTAAGTAAAAATCTGCAACAATGGGAAGTATAACCCCCAAACACATGTACAGCAAAGGAAAAGTCTGTATAGATAGATACTTCTGGATTTTACAATTTCATTGTAAAACTTCTTTTTTAAAATTTGTCTTTACTTTATGTAAAAAGCAAAACAAAACCAAAAAGCACATTACATATATTTAGAATACTAGGAGATAGCACTCAAATCAACAAAAACAGAATGCATTAGTTTTTATATATAACAGGTAAAATAAATTCAAAATTAGAAATAAAGGAATCAGAGCTCCCTCTCACAGTATAACCATGTTCAATTTGATGAACCCTATCTAGGCAGAAAAGTACATGAAAAAACCATAAAGACAAACAGATTGCATTACAACAAAATTAAGAACTTACGTATGCCCCAAAAGCAAATGTGACAACCTAAGAAATACACAGGGGTGCACAAAAGCAGGTTTACAGTTGTGAGCACATGAAACACAGAGTTTATTCTTGTATGGTTTTTTACTAATTATTGTATTATTTTCCACACAAACAACTGTAAACTTACTTTTCCCCACCCATGTACATAAGTTAAGGAGTTAATATCCTCAATATTTAAGGCACTGCCACAAGTTTAAAAAAATGAACTAATGAAAGTAAAATATCCCAATAGAAACAGAGGAAAAAAAGATGTAAAAAAAGAAATTCACAAAAGTAAATATATGCAAATAAACCAAAATGCTTACCTTCACTAATAATCAAAAACTATAAAATGAGATAATGTTTTCCACGTATCACATAAAGTCACTTTAAAAGGGACAAAACACCTGGCTGGTGTGACTCAGTGGATTGAGCGCCAGGTTGTGAACTGAAAAGTTGCCAGTTCAATTCCCAGTCAGGGCATATGCCTCGGTAGAGGGCCAGGTCCGCAGCTGGGGGCACATGAGAGGCAACCAATCACTGTATCTCTCACACATGGATGTTTCTCTCCCTCTCTTTCTCTCTCCCTCCCCCCCTCTCTAAAAGTAAATAAATAAAATCTTAAAAAAAAAAAAAATCAGCCTTGGCTGGCATAGCTCAGTGGATTAAGCACAGGCTGCGAACCAAAGCATCGCAGGTTCGATTCCCAGTCAGGGCACATGCCTGGGTTGCAGGCCACAGCCCCCAGCAACCTCACATTGATGTTTCTCTCTCTCTCTCTCTTTCTCCCTCCCTTCGCTCTCTAAAAATAAATAAATAAAATCTTAAAAAAAATCAAAGAGATAAAAGATGACACCTAATATGTGCACAAATGTGCAAAAATGACCATTTACTGCTGGTAAATGCTTTAAAAAGTTGCAAAAACTTTTGGAGTGAGTGGGAATGTGATTTGACAATGTGTATCAGCAAACCTAAAAAGAAAAACCAGTGCTTAGCTTTGATATAGCAATTCTAAAACTTTATTCTAAGGAAATAATCAGATACATGCAGCAGACTTATATACAAGAATATAAATGTTCCACAATAAGGTTAAATAATATATGATACAGTCATGTGAGCAAATGGAAAATATAAAGTTCAAGTCTTTGAAGAAAATTAACTTGAGGAAACATTTTGATACATTATGTGAATTAAATATGCCAATAGTACATGAAGCGTAATTCTGTTTTGTTAAAAAATGTATATGAATGCACTGAAAAGGTATTGTAAAATGTTTTGCAGTATTTTCTAAAATTTCTATAATTATATTGTACTTATTCAAAAAATTCTTGAATTAATACTGACATAGGTAAGAATCAACTTCCTGTCTTATTTCTAAAAGCATTTCTACATACTTGCATATTGAGCTAATATTAACTGCTTCGACAACAAAGGTAATCTAAATTTTCTGCACTACATTTCATGTAAAGAATAGATCCATTATGACCCTAAGTCCATTATATATTCCAAAGTATATATGAGCCAGGAAAAAAATCTCACTTTCTGTACTGGCTCAAACCAGTGGGGAAGGTGGGGCAAATTACCTTTCTGTCTCTTTTCTCATCCAGAAAATGGTATAATAATGAGATAAGCTAGCTTATATTCTTCACAAGCCTTATTGAGACAATTAAATAATATATATTTAAATCACAATGATTAGTCAAGTCCACAAAAATGTTAGATTACTGAAAATCAAAAAAAGAAAAACATTCAAAAATTTAGAATGAGTATTTAGCTTCTACAATATTCTTCTCTGATATTCTACCACAGACCTCAAAACAATAAAAGAAACTCAGAGTATGTGTTTTTTCATAAGAAACTCCCAGGAAATAGAGCTGCATTTAGTTCACATCCCTTTCAACAATAAGAACAGCACCTTAAACAACAGTAGGGGCTTAAACTGTACTTGAAATACTGAATTGAAATAATTTATAACATAAATCCAAAGCACAGTAACTATTTGCTATTAGGACCGAAAAATCTACAAAGCTCTCTGTATTTCTAGGAAAGTACCTGGATATCCATTTTTGTCTATATCTGTGGCTCCCTTCATTGAATAGCCGAAGCTGGGTGGCATGCTCTGGGCAGCCCACTTTCCTTCGAGGATTTGAGATGGCACTGCATTCAAGCCTGTTGATCTTCCATTGAAAATATAAACAATTCCTTTTTTATCTTCACCCCCATAGGGAGCAGCAATCGCAATATCTGCAGAGTAAAAGGAAAAAGGGATTGGGGAAGAGATGGTGAGAAGAAAGAAAGGAGGAGAAAGGAAGGAGACAAGGAGGATGGAAAGAAGGAAGTCTTAGTACTTATCATTATTTATGTGAAGATCTTAATATTTATAGGACCCATTTATCAAGAAATATATTGACTCAAAGTTCAGTAAAGTACTCTTTATACAAAAGCAACAATCTAATTCAAGGAAATTCAAGTAGAACTGTATGGAAATTACATGAATTGGAGCCAGATATTCTGGGCCTGACTTTGGAGAAACCAGTTAACCTTTCTGGACCTCAAATACCTCATCCTTTCATGGAAGGGAGGGTGATATGTCAAAACATTCCTCTAAAGTTCATTCTAGCTTTCAACATTCTAGTTAATTTAGTTGGGCATGGTGTGGGGTTGTTTTTTTTTTGAAACAGAAGTCAATCTGACTCAAAACCTTGTAAGTTAGGAATTCACAATCTTGCTCAACTTACATTGAAATAAACAAATAAAAAGTTTGAAATTCTTTTAAAAAGAAAAAAAAACAAATAGTCACTATGACCTTTCCTAACTCTAAAATATTTTACCAATATGTCCACCTCCCTCTGCCCCTGCTGGTACCACTCTAGACCATCCTTGGTATGGATCCTGAAAGCAGACCAAGTGGCTTCCCACTTCTGCTCTTGCTCCTATAATCCATTCTCCTCAAGCTGCCAAACTTAAATATTATGTAACCTACCTTCTTCATTTTTTTAAATTTTAATCATTATTGAAGCACAGTTTTCTCCCTTTTACTCCCATTCTAGCCCTCCCACCCATCCCTCCCCACTTCCCTCCCATTACCAATAACCTACCTTCTTAAAGTCCTTCAATTATTTCCCAAAGCTTTAAATGCTACCCGGTTTTTCAATTCAATCCTGCCTCCCCCCAACTCCCACCCAATTCTAACCCTCACTCACTCTTCCTACCAATCCTAGCATTTTTCTTAAACACGCCAAGCTAGTTCCCATCTCTGGGTTTATACTTGCAGTTCCCTTCTGCCTTAACAGCTCTTACTCCAGAGCCTTCCAAGCTTTGCTCCTTCTATTTGGCCAAATCATAGACCAAATGCCATCTTGCCAAGAAGGTCCTCCCTGGCCACACTAAGAAGCACTGCATTCTCACCTCTCAACCACACTGTTGTATTACCTTGCCCTTTTGTTGTTTTAAACCCTCAGCCTTTTCACTACCTGAATTTCTCCACTGTGTTTACTCGATGGCTCTTCCAAAAAAAACGTTTCCTGAGAGCAAGACGTGTCCATCTTGCCTGTGACAGTCCTTATGCACCAGCCCTTCCAAACTGCCTCAGCTTACTTAATACCCCCAAAGGTTTTTGGCCTCCTCGATGCAGCACCCTGAGACAACAAAGACGAGCTGATCATTCATCTTTCGTATAAGACCGTTAGGCCCAGGAATACCCCCAACACTGGTGATTACATTCCAGTATTTACTCATTTACATAAAAGTTGCCCATATTGATGCTAAATTCCCTAAGGACATGGATGGGCTCTAATGTACCCTCTCATTTTTGGCATGTAGAACAGCTGTTGGCCTGCAGTGAGCACCAATGAAGAATTTTTTAGCCTTAAAAAAGTTGTATTAAATTATGGAAGTAATATTTACATTATCTTTATTCAAGTTTCAAAAGATGAGCATAACTCTGAAATTGACATAAGCCTTGAGAAAGTAGTCATTAGAATATAATTTTCCAACAGAAGATGGCTCTAGTGTTAAAATATTATTATAATAAAAAACGATCTTTAGCCCTGGCTGGCGTAGCTCAGTGGATTGAGCACGGGCTGCGAACCAAAGCATCGCAGGTTCGATTCCCAGTCAGGGCACGTGCCTGGGTTGCAGGCCACAGCCCCCAGCAACCGCACATTGATGTTTCTCTCTCTCTCTCTCTTTCTACCTCCCTTCCTTCTCTAAAAAATAAATAAATAAAATCTTTAAAAAAAACAATCTTTAACTTTTCTAAGATTCTTACTATTTTACACATTCTAGTCATCTCTCTGGGCTGGCATCTGTCTAGACTGGAGAGTCCTGCTTTTTCATGCAACCAGTTTCTCTCTGATCCTTTAAGCTGCTCTTTTCTGTTTTGTTTTGTTTTCTTCTTCTTTCATTCTGCCTTTCTGGAGGGGTATTGAGAGAAACTGCTCATCACTGTGGAACCTAACTTTCTTGTTTTGTTTTCAGGATCCCTCTTGAGGATACCTGGGGTTTCCCTGGTGGGTGCAGGTGGAAAGGGAGGAATACAGGAGTACAAAGGGTTAATGTCATCAGGCTGGAACAAAGGAAAGATCCAGGTTATAAGTGATAGTTCACTTTATGTGTATAAACTATAGCTACATACAAAATATAAATACATGTATCGACATAAACACAGCTCAGATAATTTCCCACTGAAGACACCATCAGTCACAACCTCCTATTTGGGACAGTAAGACCCCAGAAGAAACCTGGGAGAACAAAATCATCCTCTGTGGCAGCGATTCCAACTGGTGTGCTGCATGAACCTTCCAGACTTGCACGACCCGACTACTAAGTCAGGGCACTGGCCTCTTTTCCTTTGTCAAATGAAAAAAAAAAGGACAACAGCCAACACAACAATGCCCATCCTGCGTGAATGAATAAAAATCATATCTATTTTTGGTCAGGTCAGCACAAAATATATATTTTTGGTGTATCACAGAATTTTAGTAGTTTATATGTGCCATGGAGATGACAAGGGCTGAAAACTGATGCTCTATGGTATCTAGCTCTAGAAGAAAAACCTCTCTGTAAAATAGTTGTTAAACTTCTATCTTTTTTTTTGCTATTTCTAACTGTTATGCTCACAGATGATACATTTTAATAAAAAAATAGAAAGCAGAATGAGGTTTTGGCCAGATCGTTACATTAAGGAAAGTCTCTTTAAAGTGGTTAGGATATACACTCAAGATGAGGTGATGGCGAACGGGTCCAGGCTCCCCCAGAACACCTGGAGACAGAGGCCCGGCGATAGCAAAGAACCCACTGACTCGAGACACAACCTCACAGCCAGCCCTATGTTTTCTAGGTAGTTCTTGTTATCAAAAAGTAAAGACTTGGTGTGTTCTATAGTATTCTTTTCACGTTCTACTTTGAACTTTATACACCGGAGTTCCATTTGATTTATGTTATGTTCTCATGATAGCAAAAAATTAAGACTCTATTTTTGGAAGCAAAATGTCCCTTAGAGTAAGTAGTTCTTCCCTAATATTGAAAACTTTAGGGTTAACCTTACAGGTGACACTTCCAGGGCAAGACATAAACAACCCAGAAGCAGTAGTGGAGTCTTGAGGCCAAACCAATGTTTTCCTTTTCCACTACTTCTTGGAAGATAAGTCTTCTGTATTTTTTGAAGTTTTCTTCTTAACCTATAACTTTCTTTATATTTTAGTGGGCATACCCTGGTATTATTGATGATACAAACTAACAGTTCACCTCTCTATTCTGTGAGTTTTAGAAATGTTTTTAATAGTATTTTTTTTTAATCTTGGTGATGTGTAATATGTATTTCATTCTATAGCAAAGCCAACTTAGGTTTTTAAAAATATCTATAGCTGTTAATGAAATTATTAAATGGTACTATTATAAAACTGTAGCTATTCCTTTTACCTGACCTCATGAAGGCAAGTAAAATATAACCTCCCTCAAAATATTATGGATGAAACTGTACTTGAACAACAATAAATAAAAATATATATATTGTGGACAGACACAACAAAGTTATAGCTTGAAGTAGGCATTACAGGCAGCACTGGCTGGACAGAACAATGTGCCTAGGAGCTTACTTTATACTTGCACCCAAATGGACAGCAGAGGGCACTGTCACCAAGCAGGAGACATAATCACCAGCTCAGCAGGGCTCCAAGCCAATGTAAGTTTTTTTTCAGATCAACTATTCCAACACTCGATTTGAGGCTGCTTGAATGATAACTTAAGAGAATCAACTTTTTAAATTTCTGCTCTTATTTTTAATGAAGAAGAACCAACTTGACATTTAACATAGTGTGTCACTAACTATCACACAAATTCTCTCCAAGAAGGAGGGCTGCTCATGGGAGTACAGGACTTTTCCAAGTGGACACAGAAAATCAGGGTGGGGTGGGGCACAGCTGCTGGACTTTGATCTCACCATTGAAGCCGTCCTGGTCCAGGTCTCCCAAAGGTGCTATGGCACTGCCAAACCTTGCGAAGACTTCAAACCCATTCAGCTTGGTCGTCTGGAAGTCTCCCGAAGCTCTTTGCAGAGACACTGAGACCTGCCCCACCTCTTGGAGTTTGCCGTCTGAACCACGATCCATGAATAGAGGTGCGCCAATAAACACATCTGCATAACTAACAGAACAGAATCGTTTTCATGAAAGCAAGATCAAATTCCATCTGACTGTTACTAATCACTTCCTTATTAAAATTCCACTCCCTCTTTCCACACCTCCCATAGCCACACTGAAAGCATAAAATGATCATTTCAAATTTGAACATTCCTTCAACTCTTTCAAAACTATGCGTAATTCATAAAATTACTTCATTCCTTCATTATTATCAAAGGTATTGAAAGAAATGATGGAAAACATAGAGGTTTTCTAGATTTCATGGTAAGGTTGCTTCAAATTGGTTCCCTGAATTGAAAAATGAGCAGGAAAGGGACAGAGAAACAGAAGGAGAAATGTTTAGTTTTAGCAAAGTGTTCATAAACACTAGAGGAAAACTTTCTGGAAACATTTTTTAAAACTTACTCATCCCCATTAATGTCAGTGGCAGCAACAGAAAATCCAAAATATGCAGCCATCTGGATAAGAAGAAAAAGAAATGTCTATGTTTCTTCCAACTAGTTTAACAATTGATATTTGTAGTATATTTATCAAGTAAAAAGAGTTTTTTTCCTTTTGCATATAGTACTTCAGTCTAAATTTCTTTTCTTTTGTTTATTCTACCAACACAATGACAATCAGGTAATAAGGCTTATTTTCCTAGATTTATGAGCAAAACATATCCCACGCATGTCATTTTAGTGGCCTACACACATACCACTTAAATCCAACTAAGTCAATGCTCCTTCCCAGGCCTAATCTATTCTGTCCCTTCTTCTCCGTGATCCAGAAAACACCAGACGTGGACATTCCATCAGAAAGACAGTCAGTCACAGACAAATGTTTTACCTGAATCCGAGAGGCTATAAAGGGATGTCTATGCAGTAGAGGTGATAGATACTAATGACCCATAGGTCATAACCAGCCCCTATATGAAACTATTTCAACTTTAAAGAAATGACTGTTTGGAAAGACAGGGAATAGAACTCATCTTTGTCTCATATTTGAACTGATCACATGCCAGTGGTTTTGCTTTTGAATCACACACAGTACAAATGCGCTTGGGTTTATCATGGGCTTATTATGCAGAGGGAGCAGGAATGTCCTCTCCCCACCACAACAGACTGCTGGTCATCACAGACAGAGCAGCCTGGCTGGAAATACACCAGAAAAAGGAAAGTTCTAAAGAGAACCCACCATGCAAAGCAAAACTAGGGAGATGACAAATTAAAGATGAACTAATCCAAAACAGTCAAGTTAGCAAACTTCTAAAATTTGATTAGCAGAGGGACCAGGAAGGAATGATTAGGAGGATTCCTACATTATCTATTTTGGGTTGATACAGTGTAATTGAGAAAATGAAACACACATTCTGCATTCCAGTACAAGATAAGAGCATGAATAATAAAGTGTATTGTATTTGGGTTACCATGTTGATATGACGACTGAAATTTAACAAAATACTATGCTTGAGCCTTATTCTCTCAGGGTGTGTGGCCTGAAAGCATAAGAAAGGATGCCATTTCCTGAGACAAGTTTTGTCTTGGGTGCCATGATTGACATGCTTTCATTTGGTCCTCACCACAGCCTCATGAGGAAGTTACCAGTATCCTTGTTTTTACATATGAGACATGGGATTTACAGTGGTAAACCCCTTGCCCAGAGCAATAGTACTGAGTATGGAGAGGCCAGGTCTGCCCTAATGGTCCTAAAGCAAAGCCCAAGTTTTCCCCCACAAACAGCCAAGGAGGATCAGGGACTGCCTTCAGGAGATGCTTCTTCAGCTAAAGAAGTCACAAGAGCACGAAGAGATACCCACACCTGCCTGTCATAACACAATCCTGCACTTCCACCCTGACTGCCCCACAAACGGGAAGAGGTTGTGGGAGACCTTGGGTCTAGTTCCTCATCCCGTCAATGCTCTTGCAAAGCCCCACCATCTCAACCAGACAAGAAGTGGGCCTGAACCCCTGATCTGGAAACTACAAGTGTTTTTCCTCTGATACTAATTAACTTTTCCTTTATCTTTATTAACTTATTTAATAAAAGTGCATCTAATACAATGAAAAGTCTTAGATCACTCCTTAAAGGAGAAGTGAATGTCATCAGCAAAGAGAAAGGAAGTTTTTGGCTTTGTGTGTAAGCGATTTGATTTTGTATTTCCTTTTTTTTAAAAAAAACATAATATGCAATTATAAAAGTATTTGCTTAAACAAATCACTTTGGTTAAGACAAATGAGAAATATTTCAAGCCCACTTCATATCCATAATATTGAATATTGAACCAGTATTTATTATATATTGAATATTAAACCATTAGCATATTGTCAAGAAAAACTCTAAGACATTAGGATATGTTGGTATTAAGATGAGAAGTGAAAAAATTATTTTAAAGCATACCTGCTCACCAGTAAAATTGTGTAAAGATGACATGTTTTTCCCATCATAAATATAAACCTATGCAGGAAAAACAAAAAGTATATGAAATACAGGAAAATATAATATAACCCAGAGATTTTTTAAAAAACACTTTTTAACTTTCCTACCATTCCTAAAGTCCTCGCTGCTCTTGGAACTCCTGAAACAAAGTCTGAAAAGAAAAAAAATTAATTACTCATTTGAAAAAATAAAATTTTAATCCCTACCTAAGGACATTTTACCATAGCGTTTTAGCGAGAGAGGAAGGGAGAGCAAGAAACATCAGTGGGAGAGAGAAACATCGACGGCTGCCCTCTCTGTACGCCACCAGACAGCGGAGGAGACTGCCACCAGGCATGCGCCCTGACCAGGAATCAACCCTGCAAGCTTCCAGTTGCAGATGACACTCCAACCAACCAAGCCGCATCGGACAGGGCACTCCATTACTCACTTCTAAGACCAATACTGGAAATTGCAGAGAAAGGGGGTAGGTTAGAAAGATTTAAGTTTTATTTCAAAAGATAGTAAGTAAGTAAAAGATTCTTTTAAATTAGTGTCCAATAATAAATAACCACAGTACATTTTTAACCTCGAAATTAAATATCTACAAAATAGAAAGATTTATGAGGATCCTCAAATAGGTGCCTGTGTGCCCTCAAGGTATTTCTAATCTGGTTAAAAAGAACAGATAAGATTAATCGATCTAAGAAGGAAAAGCTATACTGACAGTAATGGAAACCAATACAGAGCAAATGAAATAGGGTAGAGGTGGCAGTTACACAGAAACGTGATCAAAATCAGGTCAAGTCTATGATTTCAGGATTGAGCTCTGAAGGATGATGGACAGAGAAAGGGTGGGGTAACAACCACATTGACAGAGTCCCAAGAGGTTACAAACTGTGCAGACAGAAAAAAGAAACTAAGTCTCTCCAAGAGGACTGAGTATACAGAAAGATGTGAGGAAGGCACTAAAGATACACCTGAAAGTGCTGGGAAAAGAGCAGATGGGGAAGAGACTGAGGCCCCAGCACTGGCTCACTTTCGGCCACTACTGAGGAGAAGTTTACTGCAGACCCAGCTCCTGCCAACGCAGGGTTGGGTCCCTCACTTCTCCTGTTACATTCAGTAACGATGGTTTCACAATGCTTCAACTCCTGAAACTTCCAATGCCACTCGTTCCAAAAGCTTAGGCTAAATTTTTAGAAAAGGATTAAATATAGTTCAAGCACATCATACCGTCTATACCATCACCATTGAAATCACCAACAGCCACGGAGTAACCTAAACAGGGAAGCAAAGGTGAAATAGCATCAGGGCCAGACCAGGTAACTAACTCCACTGTCTCTGAAGATACCTGCAAGGAATCCCTCTAATTTTGTCCTCTAGGGGTACATATTCATATGTGTATGGTAAATGTGTCTTAAAATAACTAAGCTAAATGCTCAAAGAGTATAGCTCTGATAGAAAAATAATACGTTTATCAACTTTACAAAGGAGTTACTTAAAAATGGTAAATTTGCAATTCATCATAAAGTAGTAACAAAAGATTTTCTCGATCAGCAAAGTACTACTTCTGTCGAGAATACTTGGTTTAATGAATAAGGGAAATTTTAAAAGAAAACAAGAGTTAATAAGTACTAAAGAACAAAAGCACAGTTTAATATAGTCGACAATAGAAGTCCAGGACTGTCTGGGTTTGAATCTCAAAACAGCAGGTTGTAGTGAGTAAAACAAACAACCAACAAAAGTTGCAAGTCGATGACTTCAGGCAAGTTATTTTTATCTCTGCCTGAGTTTCTGGATATGAAATGGAAATAATAACTGTACACTCTCATACACTTCTTCTGAGGATTAAATAAGTTAACACTGAAAAGTGCTGAGTACAATACCCAGAATACAGCAATCATATCTTAAAGGTTATCTATTATATCTATTACTATCATCATAGTATAATCATGCTTTTAAATTTCAGTTACTGAAATATGACATAATTTAAGTACTCATTAACAATTTGAAGTTATATGTTCCTTATATTTAAGAAAAAAAACCTTTATCTACTCTACAGAAAAGATTTTTCTACCTAAAGCAGCAAATACAGGACAAATCCACCCCCACTCCAGAAAATGAATCCATATTTGGGTGTTACCTACCCAAATAACTGTCATCAAAAACAGCTTGTGCAGTCCGAGTTGCCAGCTGGTTATTATAGGTGATGCTGTAAACTTTGGGGTCATATTTGGATACAATTTCTGCCACTTGATCTGATATGAGCTGACCTGAAAAAAAAAAAATATATATATATATAATAACTTTCTTATGAGAATTCTGTGATGCAGATGATGGCACTTGCATGAAAGAAAATAGCATTAAATATTAGTATTTCTAATTATTAGCCTTAAATAACTCTTCTTCGTAATACTAAATCAGACATTTGGTATTATTTTTAATTATTTCTATTCAGCTTAGTACCTAAAATTGGTCTCTGCTAATAAGCACAAATTTCTAAATACAGAATGTCTTAATCCACTAACAAAATCAATGTTAAATAAATGGAATAATAAAATCAAGGGCTGTTTCTAAACCAAACTCATGAAAACTTGAAAAATCAACTGCAGTGATTACATATTTTTACCTTAATAATAAAAAATGATTGGTTCAGTTGATTTTTTTCTATGCCAAATTATTTGGACACCTTTATGAAGCAGTCTGAATGGGGTGAGTTCCTTTCTCTTCACGATCTGAAGTAATTAGGGGGACAAGAAATCTAGCCAACTATACAAAAATCAGACTGAACCCTGCCCCAGGAAAGGCTGACTGGTTTATTAAATGCCATCTCCATAACATGAGAAAAATAATCTCTTCATTTCTGCTGTTTTAGAACAAAATTCACTAATAGTTAGCAACTTCAGTCCTGTTCCAATCTGTCCGTCGCATGTGTGGAGTCTAAGGGCAGAAACACTTTCTGTCTGGCTCTCCACTTGATCCTCTGAGCCTCAACAACACCCAACACACAGGAGGGAATTCATTAAATACTTTTTTGAAGCAAAGACCACAGGAAAATCCATTCTGTGGATGTTTATTTCCAAACAGAGGTTTGGAATAAAACATCATTGTCATTTTCTCTATTCTTACAGAGACAACTCTGAGATCTATGGAAAACTCATTCTAACATAATTATTCAGGGTGAAGCCTGCTGATTTTAATCTGATTTAAACAACATTTTCTCTGCCCAGTCACTGAATCTTTTAGTTACATACTATATACCATTTATAATGAAACTCCAATGAACATAATATTAATAGTATCTATATCTGTCCAAATTTATAATAACTAGGAATGCATACATTGTACAATACTCAAGGTATTAAAAGAACGAGTGATTTAAATACGTTCACAGCTGTGTCTCTTGAAAAGGCAGAGTTAACAAGCAGCCCTGACTGAGAATCACAAAATCTATCTTTGGTTCCCACACATGCTGAGGAGACACTTCCCTCCAATGAACGCCATGCCCGGCCATGAAGAAGAAAGAACAAGTCTATGTTGTATACTTATTAACATAATTATTCACATTTATTTCCTCATATGCAATTTGAGCTAGTGTTGTTTTTGTTGTAAAAGTCATGCATAGTTTTCCTAAATCATTCCAATTTCCAACAGATGTATAATTTACAGAAATTCAAATGTTGTAGTTTTAGTTAATGTCTCTCATACTGATCCTGGTCTTTGCCTGATTTTTTTTTTTCATTCTCTCCTTTGCTATCCCTTTAAACTTTTCAGTGATTCTCATTTCTCATTCCTTCTCATTCTCCTTTCATCCTATTTTCCTGCAGGAAATTTCTTACTTTAGCTTCCCTTTCTATAAAGCAAAAGTATGCGTTTTCTTACAAAGAAGCAAGTAAGGGAAGCCTAGTGTAGAGTACAGAAGTAAAATTCAGTATCAGAAAGTACTTTCAAAGCAATATTCAGAGGTTTTCCTGTTCTTCCACATATTGATAATGCTGGATTATCAGAATACCAAGAAACAAGAGTTCCAACCTTGTAAACAGCACTTGTCAGCAAAAAATAAGCATGTGAATATATTAAATAAACATATGTATCCAAGAAGATTCAGTTACTTATTTTCAAACTCTCAGCAAAAAAAAATGGTCTGTTATACTTTACTCAAATGACAATTTTATTAAGACTTCCCAGAACGACTAAAGAATGTAGTTTCACCATCACATCAATCAGCAATGCCAGTGTAATTATATTCTTTTGAAACTTAGTAAGATTCTCATTTTTTTAATTTATTTTTTAGAGAGGGAAGGGAGAGGGAGAGAGAGAGAGAGAGAAACATCAATGTGTGGTTGCTGGGGGACATGGCCTGCAACCTAGGCATGTGCCCTGACTGGAAATCGAACCTGCGATGCCTGGTTCACAGCCCGCACTCAATCCACTGAGCTACGCCAGCCAGGGCAGACTCTCATTTTTAAAACTCCTCAAACACAAAGAAATCCTTCTTGATGTCAATGATTAATGAGAAAGTAACCATTTAAATATTCCAATGAGCATACTCAAAATACTTTTAGAACCATGAGTTTTCAGAATGCTACCATTCACCTGTTACAGGTAAGTTCCACACACTCCCTAATGCTTAGCACATTGTGGCTCCGGAGCACTGAATGAAGCCGCACAAACAATGCAATGGATTACTTTAGATCACTCCATAATTTACTTTGAAAGTAGTCAGGTTATTTTCTAGTAGGAGTATATGTAATATGTTATATATTATGTTATATATTTTATATATAAAATACAACATATAAGTATTATAATAGTATAGTGATGTTACGTCTGAATGTATTTTTCTATTTCTTTAAAATAATTTGAAAAATCTCATAGGCACATTATAAGACAGATGAGTCTTATTTTTTAAAGATTTAGTTTATTTATTTTTAGAGAGAAGGGAAGGGAGGGAGAAAGAAAGGGAGAGAAATATCAATGTGTGGTTGCCTCTCACATGGTTCCCACTGGGGACCTGGCCCTCAACCCAGGCATATGCCTTGACTGGGAATAGAACTGGCAACCCCCTGTTCAAAGGTAGGTGTGCGATCCACTGAGCTATACCAGCCAGGGCAAGACAGGTAAGTCTTAAACAGAGTCATCATTGGGTAATTTAAACAACATTAACCTACCTTGCCAATAAAAGCTACCAGGACCACCAAGAAGTACTCTGTCAGCCTAGATTAAATCAAACAACAAAAAGATACATATTTAAAAGCGGTTAGCTTTAAAAACTGAAAGCAATGTAATAGACAACAAAAGCTACATATATATACACATACATATGACTATAACATATACATATATGTTAAAGCAAACAAAACCATAAATCTCAAACTCATCTAACTCAGTTTCAGTTATGTTCATTGTACCTTTTGTAAAATAAAATAAAAATAAAAATGTAAATTTATGATATATTCTTTCAATATGGATCTTGGCTGTTTCACAAATTTGGTACTGAGTACTTACTGCAAAGAATTATGGGGCTAACAATAAGGGGAAAAAGTCCCTCCTTAATACTGTAGATTACATTTGTGACTACATATGCAAACTTCATTCCTAACAATCATACAAATTTTTCATCTACAGGGAAATTTTTAGTGTCCTGCAACTCAAAACAGGAGTGAAGTTAAAAGGTAAAATTTTCAGGGTATATTATATATACAAGTTACACTTGACTAACATTTCTTATATCTCTAACAAATTATGTACCTAATTCCAATACTTAGTGTTTAAGCATAATATTTTAGATTATGCTGGAGGTTAGAAAAATTACCTCCCTGTTCAAATATTTATATAGCCCTTTTGGACTATGGAATAGAGACTTCTAAATTGTCTGCTTTAAAAGGACTCCTTTTTTTTTTCAGAAATGAGTTGAAGAAAGTAAACAGTTAATTTAGCAATGACTCTTTACCATATGAGAATATTTCTAGGGTTATAGTTGTACAGGCATAGGTATAGAAAATTTCAACTTTTTTTTTTTTAAAATACAATACCTATCTGAAAATACAGGGTCCAGCAGAAGTAAAGCCACTGAGTGTGGTTGGTAGGGTACATGAATGTCTCGCTTGAGGTGGACAGCAATTTGAACATTTCACCTAAAATGTCATGTGGTGTGCATGAGTGTGATACTGTTATGTTACAGAATTACAAGCTTATGATTTTGTAACAAAAGATTTTTATGTTCTAAAAAAAGGGCATTATTTGTGCTGGACCCTATATATCATGGAAGTTTAAACCTAATATTTAACATTATCTCTTTTTTGTTTCCTTAAATTTTGAATTATGAATTTCATAGTGACTAAATTAAAATCAATTACTTAGTAAGGAGAGCTAACTAGAACTATCAAGACCTATTTTAAAAATTTTTAATAAAATATAAATTTTTAAAAATGTTTTATTAGTTTTCCTGAATCGTATGATTATAGTTGCTATTATTTTAATAAATTTAAGGCATTCTTTACTTGCATTTTCTAAGAAAGTCATATTAAGCTTTCCAAAGAAGCTATCTTTAATAAACCTAATTTTGAGAATTCTCCAAGAAGTAATTAATATTCTCAGTTTGAAACTCTCAATTTGATATTCTCAAAGTGTTCACACATCCCACCAAAAAAAAAATCCACACATACAAAATTACATAAAGGAAAGTAGTCAAGAAAATTTTCCTTTGAAAATGTAAATGCAGTTTTTATTTTAGAAAACTAGATAAAAACTATCAACTCGGTAAAGCATATTAGCTTAGTTAAAAATACACAGAATCTGAATATAAAGTCCATTATATTAAACTGCTTCCATTTTACTGGGTGCCTGTAGGCACATGATACATGGCAAACATGCGTGCCTCTCAGCTTTTACGTAACTACACACTAATTTTGTAACAAAGCTCCCATTGATAACTTTTGTAAAAAATCAACTTTAACCAAAAACAAACAACTTTAATATTCTAGAAATTAATCTAACTGGCCATTTTGATATTACATCATAACCATTTTCTATCCATCATCCACTGAAGAGATCTTCTACTGGTCTGCATTCCCATTTTGATGTCAATTTCAACAAAGCAACAACCAGAGAAAAGAATTATGTAATGCAAAGAATGTCAAAATGCATGGGTCATTTTCACTAGCTGTGTTCATAAAACAAGTAATAGTTATAGAGAAGCTGAAGTATTGATCAATTGTTAACCATGATTTAGACAATAAGGTAGATTAGAATCTCATTTAGTCTTAAATGAGAACTTACTTTAGTAAAATCAATGCTGAATCCTCCTTGACAAAATCCCTGTCCATCAGCATCAATATTTTCTAAAATAAAAAGATTGGAAATATACACAAACCCCAAAAACAAACAAACAAACAACACAAAACAAGAGAGAAATCTGGTATCACTGCAATCATAAGACAGTGCACTAGTTTCTGGGAGTGCTCATTCACCCAGGCACTTAATGAGTTACCACATTCTAAACAAGTGAGTGTGCATGTTATCAGCTTCATGTTCTCAGATATGGCAACAGAGAGAGATTCAAGTCACCAGGGAACAGAAAGAACACCCAAGAGAGTGAATTTCAAACTTCTTATTTTTGACCACAAACCACAGCAAGATTATATTTTATATCACAGCCCTGAATAACAGCATATGCATATATAAATAAAATAATTTCACAAAATAATATACTGTAATTTTCTGGATTATATTTCATTCCATTTTTTAAAAATTACTGATTATGACCCACTATTTTGATTTTATAAAACAATGATGAGTTGTGATCTGTGAATTAAAAACTCCAATTTAAAATTCCTATTTCTTACTATTACTATACTACAGTCTTAGGTCTTTACACTAGTAAAGAGATACATACGTCCCTAGTACATACATTTCCTATGTACATTTTTATAGTCAACAACAACAAACACAAAATTATTTAAGAAACACAGTTCAGAACTTCAAGAGATAGCCAGAACCTAAAAATGTCCTGAGAAAAGCAAATATGAACCAATGCTCACCAAACATTTAGTACCAGGGTCTCATAAAAGTGAACATCTCTGAACATGAAACTTTCAGGTATTTCCAAATGATAACAGACTCAGTCATCCTACTCTTTCGTAGTTACCCTTTTTTTGTAGTTCTCACAGAAAGAGATAATTTCTGGACAACCAGTCAATTAATTTAAATAAAATTTAACCATGAGTAATACTGTACCCAGAATAGAGGTAAGGATGAACCTGAAGATTCTCCCTTGTTTTATTTTAATAACAAGGAAGAATGAAAACCCCCACTTTTCAGTTATCAAGAAATCTTTTTCTTTATTTTTCAATTACTATTTATATACAGTATTATATTAATTTCAGGAGTACAAAGATTAGATAATTACCTCATGACGTGACCATTCTGATAATATCAAGGAATTCTTGTAGCCAATGTTACAATATAGAAATAATTATGCTACAGTCTCACTGTATTTGCCACCCACATACAGGAACCAAAAAACTCTATTTTAAGTCACCGGGACAACTTACAAGAATTTCTGTCAAATACTCCCATCAAAAATTTTGAACCCACTTTATAAACTTGGGAACTGCCCCAAGATTACACAGTTAATACCTAAGTTTAGAGTTGTTGTTTTTTAAAGAAAATACCCTCAGGAGTGTAATGCTACCCCAGTGTAAATTTTTCTAACCAAGAGGGACTGGGAAAATGCAGGGCTGGGGTTTCCAGTGTCTCATGAACTCATGCTAAGGAATTCTGCTCTGACCTCAAGCCAGCCATTGATTTCCTTTATTCAAGTTGCATCTGCGGAACTATTTCAGGCTATTTATAAAGACATCCTTTTCTTACTATCATACTGTACAATTACACGCTTTATATGGTTTCCCAGATCATCTAACACTATTCTCTCCTTTACAATTTTCTTAACAGGTACACATTAAACTGAGTGTTTATGACAATGTTAAGAATTTTATGTTGACTATAGCCTACTTCACTGAAGGCTTTTCCTTTTATTTCTATGGATTGTTAATATTCCTGCCTGTTAAACCTGATGCTAATAATAATAATAATATTATAATTGAATGACATAATATTACTATTGATTATGATAGTAAGAGCAACTAATGGTTATCAAGCCCTTCCTGTGAATCAGGTACTTACTATTCTACAGCATTTTTCTTGGCATTATCTTTTTAAATCTTAACAGCAATCCTATGAGAGATACTATTACTATTCACAATTTTCAGAGAAGAAAACTAAGGCTTAAGGAAGTGAAGTACTTGACCACGGTCAAACCAGTAGTAAATAGAAAGCACGGATCTGAGTTCAGGTATATCTACGCAGAAAAGGTGCAATACCTCAAATCAATAACATATTTGTGATTCCCGGAGAACAATCAAGGAAAAGGAAAAGCCAATTAGAAATTAAAACAAAGAAAAATCTGTGTACACGTCAGAAAAGAACAAAGACTAAATATGAGCAGGAATCGAAAGTGTGTTCATATTAGAACAGAAAGACATTTGCCCAGTGTGTAATGCCAAGAATGGTGATACAGTCATAAAAAAGAAAAAAGCAAATGTAATCAGTAATAGGGTAAGTTTTTACAGACACTGAAGTTAGATGCCCAGGGGGTCCACGTGGGTTATGTTAAAAACAAAAGCAAACCTACAACAACCCCCCCCCACATGACCACCACCGAAACAAGCAAAGGCATCAAGATCTCAGCAGCACAGCTCTACAAAGCTGGCATTCAGCACATAAAATCGATCACTGGGTTGCATGATGTATTGAAGGATGAAGAAGACACAAGATACTAAATCCATACCTCTGAAGTCTTTTGTACAAAACAACATTTTCCCAACAATGAAACAAAGGTCCACAGAGGTTAAGTGAAAATTACCCATAGCTATAGACAGGCTCTCGGCAGATTACGAGACTATAACCCAAGTTCTCAGATTCCCACTTGTGAGCATTTTCATCCAGGCAGGTTGCCCTGTAACTGCATCCTGCAGGTAGTAGCTCAAGGTCCAGAAGGTGAGTGGGAGATCATGCAAAACAATCAAGGGATCCAGACAGCCCTGTGCATCAGGAAGAGAGGCATTTACTTCACTGTTTTGAGGTGGTTATTTGTACTTTTTCTAAGATTTGAGGTTTTATTATTTAGGTCAGGGATCAGCAAATCTTTTCTGTAAAGGGCCAGACAGTAATTACTTTAGGCTTAGGGGCTGCGTAGCCTCTGTGGTGATACTCAACTCCCCCTCTGCAGACAACACGTAAACAGATGGGTATGGCTGTGCTCCAGTAAAACTTCCTCTGAAACCAGGGGCCACAAGCCACAGTTTGCTGCCCTGACTTGGATGTTAAATACATTAGAAAATAAGGTTTTAGAAGATTTTATAATTTTTGTGCCTAAATCAAATAAAAACGAATGCATTACATAATAGATGGATCACACAAACGCTGCCTCAGTCTTTCAAATACATGGTGAGAAAAGAACTATTTATTACTGAAGAGAAGAAGTAACTACTAGATTAATGTGGCAGTATATCCACAGGGAAAATCATCAGAATGCTTGTTATCAGAAGGGTTTGTGCACTCTTATACATCAGGAATTATCCAACCCTGTACTCATGAAAGCAAGATGTAAGCTTTGTGGAAAAACTGTGCTTAATACAGAGGCAACTGAACTGGAAAATACTTTCTATTGTTAGTAATTTAGGGGAAAAATTCCTTTGGAATAAAACAGACCTGGTTCAAAATCCTCCTGAGGCCACTTGATACCATAAGACGCAGGAAAAAAAAATTCCTTCAACTGTCTGAATCTCAATTCCCACATCTGTCACAGGGGCATACGGGTGACTGTGTGTGTGCACGCTGTGTAAACAAGTTACAGACCTGGCACACAAGAGCTAGCCCCCTGTTCAGAGCTACGATATTACCTTCTCGCAACAGGAACATTTTTGTCATACAGAAATTTAAAACACAAATTTCATCCTCACATTTCCCACGCACCACAAAGACCACAGTGCTAAGACCAAAACACCAACATGAAGGTGACAGAGACGGCATGGAGCACCGAGGATAAAACTGCCAACCCCTCTGTCCAGTGCCGGGAGTGCGTTCCAGCCTATTCTAATTAACATTGCCATTCTGGGAGGGATCATTTTTTTGATGTCTACCTCTCGGCTACAACAACGAGTAGGGTCACAATGGTAGGCTAGAAATGACTGTTTCCTGAAATCATTTGCCATTCCTTGGAGGTTCAACTGGTTAGAATTTTGAGAACTGAGTAGTTTCATAAGTCATTTAACACGGAAAAAATAATCTAGCAGTAAAAGTCTTACATGTTGTACTTACTGGTGACCAATGGCACATAAAAAACAGTGGCCTAAAAAGTGCTCTAGGTACAAACACCATACTGCATTTCAATAAGCTACTCTTGTGTGCCTCGTAAAAGGAGAATCTGGAGCGATGGCCAGCTTAACAAAGGTGACAAGGCAAGAGGATGTGTGACTCCCTGAGGGAAAAGGATGTATACAGAGTTTGCAAAAGCATAATCAAAATTAAAAGTGCTCAAAACCATCTTTAATCCCAATATCAATTTCACTTGAAATTTCAAACAATCCTCAAGAAAATTGTGACATCTTCTATTTTAGATTATCAAAAGAGGGGTAAGCTTGATAATGGATTGATAAAGAAATTCTAATAAAAGCAAGGAAATTCAGACTCAGAATCCTGAACTCAATGATTTACCTTCCAATATAAACTCTGACATTTTAAGACAAAATTTTTATTTTTAACATCATTATTCATATAAAACTCTATTATGAAGTTCTGAAACTTCAGTATCTATCAAAATCGCCGCATAGAATGAGTTTAAAATGCAGGCACCCAGGCCTGGCCTAGATCTACTGACTCAGAATCTCTAACATCTCTGTTAGAAAAGCTCAATGGAGCATCTTTTGACTAAAAGTGACAAAAAATGCAGGTTTCCAAAAATGCACACCAATTATTACTAACCAAGAAAGATGAAAATTAGTTCTTGGTGAGACAAGCTTACTGACTTCACGCACAATTACTTTACACTAAGAGGACTGTTTTCAGTTCGCTGTCATCGAACATCACAGTATGTCAATAAATAATACTAATACCCACTGTACACTCACACACACTCACATTTTTTACAGACTAGGCTTCCCAACCCTCTTAAAAGGTGGAACAGCCTCCTATACATACTCGATCTGCATGGAGCATACTCAACAGTCTTTGTTCCATCCTGAAGAAAGCATGTTCCAACAGGCTCTCTCTCCTGCTTCATTTCGGTCCTCCAGTGGTACAGTGGGGCACAGGCCTGAAATCAAAGGAGGCGGTCCGGGAATAAAAATCCTCTGAAAAAAACAGTGTTTCAGAAAATCCCGACGACCTCAGAGAAATAACCCTCAGGTTTAAGGCTTATGACATACAGGTTGTACAAGGTGGGGCAAAAGTAGGTTTAGGGTTGTTCATATGGAAGATACTACAACATTAATATATAATAATATAAGAACAAACTCTGTGTTCTGCCTACTCACAACTGTAAACCTGTGGTGTTTGCCCCCCTCTGTATTTACAGCCATGGCAAAATAAAAACTAGGTAAAAGGTCTAGTTAGATCCTGACATTAGGAACCGAGCAGGAGAGGAGTCATTAAAGGAGACTGCAAAGGGGTAACCAGCAAGGTGGGAGAAAAGCAGGGGAGTAGTGTCCCAGAAGCCAAGAAAGGAAAACTATTTCAAAAAGAATGGGTCAACTGACCTTGCTGAACAGTGCTGAGGAGGCAATAAAAACAAGGACCAGTGGATTCAGTGGCCTCAAAGCCAAGGGCGACCTTGCCTGTGCCTATCTGAGCCTGACCGGAGTGGCTGGGAAGAAAATGTGCAGTGCAGATGTAGAGATGGTTACTACTAAAAACACTTCCTAAAAGTTTCCGGAAAGAGGAGCAAGGGTTTTGGGGCCATGACATCTTCATGAGAAGATGAGGCAAAGAGAAGGTCGTATTTTTGAAGAAGTAGGTACTAAAGGGTTTGATTAATCAAAGGCATTCCATTCCTTAACCTGACTGAACAGAAACAAACTGATGGGAAGCATGAAGTGAGGTGCGAGAGATGAAAACGTAGGAATGAAGGTGGGAAGCAGCAGAAACCCAGCCTGTGAAGAGTGAGGGAGGCAGCGTGGCCTTCGAGCTGAGCTACTTTATCTCACTGCACCCTGTGCCCCCGAGCACACTGAGGTTTACTATCAGCTTTTAAAAACAAAACTTCTTTGTTTTCATATAAATCGGCTAAACTCACCTATGAGTAAGTATCCAAAGGGCTTACCAAAATTTTATCCTGCTTTGATCTCACAGATGCTCCAAACCACTGGTGGGACTTAAATTCCAACGGATCATCCTTGGCAAAATCTCTATTGCCTAAAAAAAAAAAAATATTGTGACAGATGAGAAACAAAATATATAACTGATGTATAACAGAGTTTATTTTCATTCAGCCAGGTTTAAGAATAGCGTGACTTTGATAAATCAAATATCACATTGGCTATTTATCTCATATACTTTTCAATTAATCAGAAATAAAAACAACATGACACAAAAATGCCTTGGGGTTTTTATTAACTTCATCAGTTATCATAACGGAGAGGTGAAAAAGTAACAGCAATTGAAGTTTTTCCGGTTGCTAAACTGCAACATAATTAACTATTAAACAAATACTTATGATTACCTACTGTACTCCCAGAAGTTCTTTCTGTGGCACAAAGGTGTTTACAAAAACAAAAGACTATGAAACACCTGTGTAGCACACCAGCAGTAAAAGACCAAAGTCAAAGACCAAGATGGTGCCAATGACACTGTAATATGAGAATTAGAATCCAGGAGATGTGATGTGGCTGGCAGGAAAAAAAGAATTAGGTTTGGAATTAGAAATGCAAACATTTATTTTTCAGGCTACATTATTGAGAAAATTATTCCCAAAGTACCAAGTACTCATGTAAAACACTGTAAAAAAAAAAAGAAGAAGAAAAGGAAGGAAGGAAGGAAGGGAGGGAGGGAGGGAGAGAGGGAGGGAGGGAGGGAGGGAGGAATCCTTTCCACAGTAAAGCTCTTCATCTGGTCAAGGAAAAAAAAATACAGAAATATCTGTACCCAGTGTTTTGGTAAGAAGAGACTAATAATTTTCAAACTCTAATTGGTTCCACTTAAAATCTCTTTATAGTAATTATTGTTTATAAGTATATTGGACAAATATAGCAGACTCATGTCAATTCAAGAACGCAGGCCAATATGTAAATATTATCAAAAGGTTTGGTTAAATCTATTCCCTGAAGCTCACCTATCTAAGGTAGTACTGTGGTTATTCGATTCCATTTTGAAGACTTAACACTAACTGAAGAGTTATAAATATAAATGATTAATGAAAATTTTAATAATGCCAGCTGTCTTATATTCAAGGTCACGGGTGAAACCTTGTTCATCCTAATACTTTTAACTTTTTCATTGTTTCAAAAGTTTTTTTAATGTGTCAATTTCCAAAGGCTTCTCTCTATCTGTAGTCCAAACACCACTGTTCTTTGTCAGTGGTCACAAAGGCAGTTTTATACGTAGAAGAAAGGAAGAGGAGAAATGGAACAGCTAACATAATATGTGCCCTTCACCATGAAAATCAAGGTTTCCCCACAATGGATGGCTTGCCTCTGAAGCCTATGTTCACCACACTGTCCCCACACAACAGTACACATCAGTGACCTACAGCTCAGCCAATAGTCCATGAAATCCCTTATTTCCCATCCTTCCACAGTTAGGTTAAAGCCACATAACTAGTTCTTGCCAATAAACTACAAACACAAGTTGCAGTTCAAGTTCAAATCTGCTCCCAGTTCAAGACAATTTAAGAGTGGATATGAGTTGACTAATTCTCATGAAAGTGCAAATGAAAGCCACAAAAAGATATCGTCTCATTCCACTTAGGATGGCTATTTTCAAAAAGAAAAAATGTAAATGTTTGGAAAGATGTTGAGAAAAAGACACCCTTGTATACTGTCAGTGGGAATGTAATTGGCACAGCCATTATGGAAAGATATATAGGTTACTCAAGATAGATCATATGATCCAGCAATCTAAACACAGAACTAACATATGATCCAGCAATCCCGCTTCTGGATATATATCCAAAGAAAATAAAATCACTGACTTGAAGGGATATCCACTCTTCCAATATTCACAATAGCCAAGACATGGAAAAAACCTAAATGTCTATTGATGGGTGAATAAAAGAAAATATAAGGATACACAATGGAAGTAGAGTAGGTGGAAGATACACTCACTTCCTCTCAGGACCAAACTGGAAATAGAACTAAAATATGTAACACTCAACAAGAATAACCAACTGAAAATTATCCAAACAGAACTCTTCCATCCAAGGATTTACAGAAGCTGCCATGTCAAAACTGGTAGGGAGGGCGGAGACACGAAAAGGGGTGGCCCACTCTCCCATGGGCAGTGGCTGAGATGCCAGAGGGACACCTCAGATGCAAAGGTTCCCCCTGAGGAATGTGGGGTCTCCAGCCCACACTGGACCCCCTAGCCTAAGAGCATCAGAACCAGGAAGAGGCACCCACTTAACATCTGGCTGTGAAAATCAGTGAGGATTCTGTCTACCGGGGAGGGAAGACAGTTTGCTAGAGACACAGTGCCCACTTACACAGCAACACACAAAAACTCATGTACACCTACTCATCCTGGGCTCTGGCAAAGGAAAGGCAGAGCAGACTAGAGTCACGTGAGGAGAGACTGGGGCTTGTACCTCTGGGGAGAGACTAAAGGGACAACCACCAGGATCCCTGTGCTGAGTCCCTCTCCCACACCACGGACACCATCTTTCTTGGGTGGAACAAAGATTCACAAGCAGCATATCCACAGGGAGACCTCAGCAGGCACCAGAATCTGCTGAGGCAAGTTCCACTTTGTGTGGCCCGCACCTGCCTGCACAGCAGCTTGTACGATACGGCCGGGGTCAATCCTCACAGTCAGCCCCTTGAGGGACGATCCCAGGCACGAACAAGCCAACAGCAATCAAGACTCAATTACAGCAGGAGGCCTCACATAACCCACACAAGAGACCTTCCTGGAGTATCCAGCACAGGAGATCAAGGAGACTGTGTCACTGGGTCCCACAGGACACCTGCTACATGAGGCAACCCTACCAAGACTGGGGAAACATAGCATATTTACCTAATACAGAGATACAAACCCTCAAACGGGGAGACAAAGAAACACGCCTCAAGTAAAAGAACAGGAGAAATCTCTGGAAAAATAGGTAAATGAAACAGAGGCAAGCAATTTACCAAATACAGAATTTCAAAGAATGGTTATCAGGGTTTCAAGGAACTAAGTGAGAACTTCAAAAGCATGAAAAACAACAAAGAAACATCAAAAAGAACCAGTCAGAAATGAAGAATAAAACATCTAAAATTAAAAATAAGCTAGAAGGAATAAATAGGAAGTAGGATGAAGCAAAGGAAAGAATCAGCAATTTGGAATGCAAGGTAGCAGAAAACACCCAATCAGAAAAACGAAACAAAAAAAGAATTTTTAAAAATGAAAACAGTCTAAGGAACCTCCAGAACAGCATGAAGTACAACAGCATCTGCATCACAGGGGCACCAGAAAGAGAACAGAGAGAGCAAGGGATCAAGAACCTGGTTGAAGAAATAATGACCGAAAACATTTCTAAGCCGGTGAGGGAAAAAGATACACAAGTCCAAAAAGTGGAGAGAGTTCCACACAAGATGGGCCAACGTCACTGTAGTAAATTTAGTGAAAATTTTTTAAAACAATATGTGGTATATACACACACAGGAATACTATTCAGCCATTAGAAAGGAACTCCTGCCAGCTGAGACAGCATGAATGGATCTGCAGGACATTGTGATTAAGGGAAATAAGCCAGTCACAGCACTGTCAAGTAGCATATGCTTCTCATTGCTACCATGTTCTATGTTCCACTTCAAAAATGATTGAAAATGTCCGTGTCATAATTATGGCTATCTGCCTTTGTGGGCATCAGGTTTAACTTAAGCTAGAAAATGTGACAAAAAATAAGTACAATGTTTACATATCTTCTTGCTGTTAATTTTATCATGAAGTATTGTGGAGCCCAAAAAGGTATAGTTCTTTCCGCATCGCAAGCTGTTTACCAGCAGTATTTAATGAAAATAAAGGAGCATCAATCAAAGGTGAAAAAACATCAGACAATATGGCTCTTTCTGATAATAAAAAAAAGTACATTTGAAAAACCTGGAGTTTTATTAAAACTTATATATGTCCTGAAACAACAAGAATGTCTTAAAGCATCATGCAATTAAATGTGTTTTCAATTAAAACAAGTCAAATGTATTTGGATATAATGCACTGGCACACACTGAAATCCAAAACTTAAGCCAAAAGTCTTTTTTAAAAGATATGTATCACCCATTGCTTTGAATGCCTTCAGCTTCAACAAGGTCATAACCTCAAATCACCGTATTTTCAAGAAGGTTGCTCAGAAGGAAGTTCCTTTTTTTACCACTCAGAGTTTTTTCGCCAGAGATTAAGTCTTAATGTACTTGATTCCACGCCAGGCAGAAGTTTTACTTGGGGGAAGTGTGAATAGAGGTGGGTGGGGGGAAAGAAAAGGAAAGCCTGCTCTCCAAACAAACTGACAGCTTCATTCATGACCTGGCTGAAACTGGCAGCTAATCTGGGGCACATGAATGAAGCAAATATTTTGAGTCACAGCCCTGAAGTCACCATTTCTAGCAATGCCGGAACTCCACAAGCTGATTGGACCATGTCACCAAGCTCAAAAGGGAAACTGGATACAGACAACTGAAGAAATTCCAGAGCAGGAGGAAATGCTGCCTCAGGCAACAGTCAAGAAAGAACAAAAATTTCTGTCCATAATTCTGTAAAACACCTTGGAATATTTGCTCTGATCTTCCAAATAAATTAAAGCATATTTCGAGCAATGGGAAGAATGAGAAGAAATGTCCCATAGTCTATAAATTAACATCACACTCTATACTTTCACTTTCAAAAATAGAATGTTGATAGAGAAATTTGAAGTTAATTAGCAAGTAAATCACTAGACCCTTGAAAATTCAATGTCTATTTCTGTTGTCTTTTAATTTTGTAAATTGCACTCTATCAGATTCCCCTGACTGTAGCCTACAGGACAGAAGTCTACGGAGCAGAGAGAATTGTCACAGCTTTACACTCAGTCAGCTCTTCTCATTTCCTTGGAGTGTTTCAAACATACTCTCGAATATTCAACTTGCTGGAGAATTACAGGAATGTTTATTTTTAGGACAGAGTTACCTTATCACCCTAAAGCTAAATTTTTGTTTCTTCTTTTCCTGCCTAAAGAATATCCTTTGAATATTCAACCTGTTGGAGAATTATGGGAATGTTTTTTTTAGGACAGAGTTATCTTATCACCCTAAAGCTAAATTTTTGTTTCTTCTTTTCCTGCCTACAGAATACCCTTTGGAGCAACAAGATTATGTCATCTTTTTTGAAAAGGCCAAAGTCAAGAAGAATGCCAAAGCACTGGAAAATACTTGTAAGTTACTTGTGCTTTTAGTCATTCAGTTCCCATTCATTATTATATGACTCTACGAAAAATGAAATAACTTAGGTCCTCAGAGAGCTTATTTACTGTCCCCCAAAGTGGCTATTAAAACAGTGTAATGTACTGCATGGTGACTAGAGTTACTAACACTGTATAGCTAGAGAGTAAATCTTAATATTTTGCATCACAAGAAATTAATTCTAACTACAGATGGTGATGGATATTCACTAGACTTACTACAGTGATCATTTTGCAATATATACCAATATCGAATCATTGTTATACACCTGAAACTAATACGTTACATGTCAATTATACATAAATAAACACACAATGACGCCACCCCACATCCATCTTTTAATAAAACAGACAATTCACAGAGTTCCTTAAGCAGCTTCTTTGCGTCAAACATTACTTTTGCACAGTCACACTTATTTTTTGCCTGAAACAGAAACGTCCCAATATTGCTTATTTCTTTACCTGAAAATTAACATGTCAGAGAAGGAAACATCCTTGATCATTCATTTAAATAAATAAATCATGGGTACCTCCTATGTCTACATGCAAGGAATACAGCAGTAGGTGAGACAGATAAGGGACCTGCTATCAAGGCAGAGAAATGATAAATAATTATACAAAATTATTTCAGAGAATCAAAAGTGCTATAAAAGAAATTGGGGAGAAAACAATGAATAGGTAGGGAGACAGCTGCTGGTATCATGTATTTGTACCCTAGTGATAATGCCAGATTATGTACTTCATTAGTTCAAAGCTGCAAGTATTCAGATATTAACACCTTTGAAATGAATGTATTATTACAGGTGGAGGTGACATAATTTGCACATTTTTAGTAGTATATAAATAGTACACTTTAACATCAATGGCAATCCTACATTTACAGTCAACTAATTTTTGACAAGGAGCCAAGAAAATAGTCTTTTGGACTTCTGGCCAAGATAGTGGTGTAAGTAGACACACTTCACCTCCCTCCACAGCTGCCAGAAGGATCACGGCTAACCTCAAAACAGAAAACACCCAGAACTTCTCAAAAACTGAACTGTATGGAAGTACCGACGACCAAGGATTTAAAGAAGCCACACTCATCCAGACGGGTAGGAGGGGCGGAGAGAACATGGTGTGGTGGCGACAAGGTGGCAGCAGCTGGCAGAATAGGAGGTCCCATGTTCACCTGTGGTGGATAAGTATCGGGAGGGTTACCATGGGAGCAGGCCCAGCCCCAGGAATAAGAAAACAGGAATGAGAAAGCAAATGGGGAGTGGCTGACAATGACCATGAGGTTTCGTTTTAGAGTATAGAAAGGCTCTGGAATTAGATATATGGTAAACTGTATCTCCGTGAATCTTGTGACAAAGCAAGTGACAAACCTACCATATGGACGGGGGGCCGCAACGTCGGACAGAAATGTGTGTGTATAAGAAAGACGTGTTCAAAATTAACAGAACGGAAGAGGAGGGGAACAGACCAAGACTAAGAATAGATAAGCAAAACAAAATAAACCAAAAGGAACTAGAAATCAGAAGTGCACCTTAAAACCAGATAAACATTTCCCCTTACAGACTAAGAAGGACGCTTTCACGTTTGTTTTGGAAATAGGCTGTATCACTGTCCTACATGGCAAACACATATCAAAAGTATGTTAAAAACACATCCCTTCGACTTCTGAATTTCACTTAGAAATGGATTCTAAATAACTAAAATTTGAATAAAGACTTAACAAGTATGTTCAAAGCATTTTTAAGTAATTAAAAAAAACAGCAAAATACCAACACAATAGGAGATGGAATGAGTACATTATAGTTTTATGTATTTCTACACACAGAGACACACACACGTATATGCACAGGCCAAAGGCACATACACAAACATGTCACACACACAAAGGAAGATACCCTACAGCTGCTGGTTTCCAGGGCGGTGGGACTGGGAAGTTTCTATTTCCCTTTTGCCTCTCAGTGTTTTCTCATTTTTTAAATTAATAATTCTGCATTATTCGTACCACGTTTTAAAAGGTGGAGGGGAAAGTAGTGTGGATATGTTTCCATTAGTTTTCACACACAAATTAGTTAGGAGCCTCCATATCCCCTCTTAATTAACTTTATGTTTATATTTCATCTCCCACACATAGGAGTTGTAGTTCCTAAAATTCAAGAACACTGAAATTGAAAAAGCTCCACCTAGCAATTTTTATAAGCATTATCCTTCCTGCTTCTCAGTTCCATATCTTAGAGTCGAACTATTAAAAGTGTATATTGCAAAAAACAATTCATCAAAAAAATCAAAATTCTATATTACTGAAAAAATGTAAGTAAACAATTTCTTTTGACTTAATTAAAAAAATAGTTCCTTAATTAAGAAAGTCTAACAATCAGTGGTTAGATATTTGTATTAATGAAAGGATGATTCGATTTGTAAACTTCAAAGTGTCTTTAAAATGTATCTAGAAGTATAACCGTTGATTGAAAATGACAATGAAGGCCCCTAACTCCAAAATGTCTGCAGTCACAGATTACTGAAAAACAAATCATCTGTGAATATAAATGCAGATTCTAAAATCATAATCTATGAAAATGAGAAAGTGTTATTAATTTATATACAGCTGCCCCAGAAACACCCTTTATATGAAATTATATATAATTTTTTTCCCAAAAGCAAACACAAAGAGTCAGAAAAGCAGAGCCAGAAGAAAACATGATGAAATTCATTTCACTGGGATCAGTATTTATTTATTTATTTATTGAGCTATCACTACCAGAGGGGACAGAGAATCAAAACTGGCGGCTCCTTCCCTGAGGAAGTCCGATGGTGCTGCTGGAGCCAGCAGAGAATACAGGCCCTTTGAAATCAGCCACGGCCTGATCAATGCTGGTCTGTTCCCTCCTAGTGATGAGAAGGAAATGATCCTGAAAGCATCGAACATTTTAAAACAAAAACTCTTTGCTGGAGATTTTTTTTTAAACCAAGTCAATGTTAAATCTTTAAAAAGTGGGTATGGGTGAGTCAAAGCAGTCAGGGAAGAGGCTTTAAAGGATATGAATTCAGTTTTGGGAAAACATTGAAAGTGTTTCAACTATCACCTGGTAATAAAGAATTTGGATTAATTGATTTCTAGGTTGCCTACCAGCTCTCCAATGGCATCATTCTGTAACAGAGGATGACAGATTATATCTGGAGAAACAGTTCCATCAAAAAGAAAAGAAAATTCCTTAGTCCTATAAAAACTTCTATTAACAAAAGACGGGCGACTATGTTTCTGTGCTTTTGAGTGTCTAATTTGCAGGACTGTTGCAATGTTGCAACTGTAGAAATATCTCCACACAACTCTGAAACACAGACAGACAATTCACCAAGAGGACCAAGTCATACTTCAGAAGCTGTTTTAGAGTCTGCCCAATTGTTTTAATGGCAATGAGTTGGAAATTATGTGGCACAGAGTCTCAAGAGTAGCTAAATGTCTTCTATTTTCTATTAAATACAAAGTGTTGTAATATCCAGAAAATACTCCAAAACATTTTTCCTGACCAGAGAACTGTCCTGGCCAGGGTTTGCCCACAGGCTAGAGCCAAGCCCTTCTGGGAACTAGTGGTAAAGTATTCCAGCAAGCCGGTTTGGGTGGGTGGGGGAGTAACCTGACTTCCGACCTTCTGCAGGAAAGGTATTATTGGTGAAAGCTGACATCCATTCACAAGATTTGGAAAACAGAAGCATCTCCTCTTTTTAAGGGACATACTTAACCATCACGCTGGCAGGCCAGGGCTTTTGCCAGGCCAGTTGTGGCCTGTTCTGCCCGCTCTGGACAGATCATCAGTCTATTTTTTTTTCCAGAAAGATTCAGTATTGAGAAAATAGGGCACAATCAGTGTGTTAGTGATATCCAATCCACTCCTAGAAAAGGAAAGCATGTTGCAAGGACAGGATTTTTCCCATACCTTCATGGACATTACCTCATTTCACCCACATGAGACCCTTGAGCAGTGGGTATTATGCATATGCAACAAATGGGAAAAATTAAGGCTGGCAAACTTTGTCACTTGCCCAAGGTCACATCTAGTGAGTGTCAGAGCGTGAATCTGAACCTACACCTTCTAAATCTAATTTGCATTCCTCATAATCACAAAGCCAAAGCAAAAAGAATGAGGGCAGGGATGAGGCCTGCTTACATAAGCATGGTTTTCACACTAAGGGAACTTGCAGTATAACCAGTACCAAACAGCAACACAGAGAAAAGGGCACCGTGGAAACAGAACAATGCCCCCTCATGACCCACCTCTGCCCAAAGATGTCCAAGTCCTAATCCCTAGAATCTCACACGTGACTTTACATGGCAAAAGAGACTTTGCAGATGTAATTCAATTAAGGACCTTGACATGAAAGGTTACTCTAGATTATGTCCTCAGGCCCAATGCAATCACAACAGGGAAGCAGCAGAGCCCGTGTCAGACGATGCAGCCTGAGAAAGACAGGGGTCACAGCCACTGCGTTAAGTCAGAGGAAAGGGCCACAAGCCAAGGAATGAGAGTGGCCTCTAGAAACTGGGAAAGGCATGGAACCAGATCCTTCCCCAGAGCATCCAGAAGGAACACAGCACAGGAGACACCTTGCTTTTAGCCCATTGACACCCATTTTGGACACCTGGCCTTCTGTGCTAAAGGTCATCAATGTGTGTTGTTCTTAAGCCAAGTTTATATTCACTTAGTACAACAGCTGTAAGGAAGTAAATCAGGCATGAAGACAAAATTGAAATAACAGACCACCCCATGCCTGCTACATGAATATTCTCAACATTACTCTGCATCCTAACATAATACCGTCTGGAGTATATTTACTTCCTAAAATACATAGATCATTCATCCTAAAACTAAATCACGTGTTAACCTTTGCTTAAGGTGTACTTTTCCACACCCACATTCAGACAAACTAATTGTGGTTTCTATATATCAATCATCTTGGTGTAAAACAAACAAATCTCACCCCAAAATGACCCCTTCATTTCCCTAATTTCACAATTCTTCAAAGGTCATCTGATTCTGTCAATTTAGGGAAACACTGATTTTCAGCCATTATGCAAACCTTAGTTAAAACTACAAATTGGGTGAAATGATGAAATGAAAGGCTTTAAAAATCCAAGAGGGCAATTATTGTATCATTGCAAACTGTAATATTTCAATCACCACACAAACATGTAAAATAAGACAGTAGGCCTTCCTTTCACACCCTAGGTGTGGCTCTGTACACATATTATGTCAAGAAAATTAGCAGAAAAAAAAATAAAGAAGACACGCTCAAATGAAAGTTAAGAGAGCATGTTTTGCAGCTAACTCTCACAAATCCAAAAGATAAATTTAGACGGAGGTTTCCTTTTGTTCCTGCAGGCTCACTAATGCATAAATACAATTCAAAGAATCAAAGCAGCAAGTAAGTTTGCCATGTTGGATTAAACTTTCTAATAAATTAAACTTTTCATCACAGACATTTTCCCTTAATTGTTTAAAAGGCAAGTCTACAATATTTTAAAGATACCCATATGACAATATTATAACTTACATAATTATACCAAAATTAATGACTAGGAAAATTAGTAGACTATATATAATGTTCATGTCAAATCTACTTAGCATGGCCAGAAACCAAAGACTCAAGATCTACCCACTGAGCTCTAGATCCTTTCATTAGTTTTTTTTTAAGATTTTATTTATTTATTTAGAGAGGGGGGAAGGGAAGGAGAAAGAGAGGGAGAGAAACATCAATGTGTGATTGTCCCTCCTGTGTCCCCAACTGGGGATCTGTCCTGCAACCCAGGCATGTGCCCTGTCTGGGAATCAAACCAGCAACCCTTTGGTTCGCAGGCCAGAGCTCAATCCACTGACCTACACCAGGCAGGGCTAGATCCTTTTATTTTTAATACAGTGCTCTGTGTGTATTAGGCTTTAAGGTAAACTTGTTTGGTTAGACTGCTAGTTTAGAGTATCTTTCTAAAATTCATTTAGAACTTTCCTTAGCTTACTTCCAGCTTCATTTCTTTTTTTCTGTCTTATTTATTAATTATTAGAATTATTGGGATAACACTGGTTATTACAATTATACAGATGTCAGGAATATAATTCTATTAATATAGCATCAGTATATTGTATTGTGTGTTCACCACCCCAAGTCCAGCTACATTTCCTATCATACCCTTACTGCCCTTGCCATACACTTACAAAACTTATATGGGAAGTCCCCATTTAACGTTGTTTGTAAGTTCTAGGACTAAACTAAATAACGCATAACAAAACCAATTTTACCATAAGCTAACTGATATAAACAAGAGTTAAGTTTCTATGTGGGACACAAGGAATTACTTGCTTTTCATTCATAAACATCTTTTACTAATCTATGCAAGAATTGTTTCCTCTACCTAGACCCCTATTCCACATCTGGCGAATTCCATCGCATTCATCATTAGCCAGTCAAATGTCACCAAGTGATCTGGGAAGCTTTCCTGAATGTCCCCAGACAGTCAGAAAATGTCCAGTTATGCCTCCTTCATTTGGGTATAAATCTATTTGTCTCTACTTCTCAGAATTAAAGTAAAATAAAATTAGATTGGTTCTCCAAGCATATTTTTGAAACCTTCCCTTGTCTCCCACTACCCAAAATCACGCCCTCGGGTAGAAAGAAAAGCACACTATAAGTATTCATCTTTCCTCTTTAAGGAGCTAAGAAACCAAGTATTATGCCACCTTAAAATCAAAATCCAGACTTTCTTCCTTAGCCTCTACTAAACGTCTTAATGTATGTAACAAACCACAGTAAAATGGCCTTCTAATAAATTATATATACTGCCTAATAACCAGGTACATCTTTGGTAAAGTAAAATTAGTCTATGGATTACTAATTAGTAATAGGTATATGTTATATTCATAAAGGATTCTTTCTATTACCTGGTTTTGCAAATGAAGAGAAAAAAACGTACCCTATTACTCCTTTTTTTTTTCTTCCGCAGGATCCTAGGCTTTAGTTCCCTGTACGAGCTCATAATCTATCATTTCTTAGTTGTGTGAGATAAGAGGCTAGACTTTCAAAGACGTAAGACTTAGACCCAATCAATCAGATACTACGATAAAAGCTTTGAGTCTCTAGCAATTAATGCAGAGAGGTGGGGATGAGAATTATCTCATGATGCTGTTCCCCAATTAGCAGTACCGAGTCCAGCGGCAGTAAACTCAGCACTAATGATTCCTCTCTCTGTTAGTGTCTCTTCGCTCCTGCCCATATACTTCCAGTAAATTCCTGTTCGGCTAAGTTTAGCCAGAATCTATATAGTTATTACTTTTCATGAAGAACCCAACACCTGCATAAAATTACACATGTGCAATCCATATGTTACATAATAGTGAGCAGAAATAAATTTGTTCCCTGCCTTCCAGAGCTTACAATCTAGTTAGGAAAACAAGCATATCATCAGCAGAAGCAAAAGAAAAAGGAGAGAAAGAAAACCAACATAAACTGCAGCTTAATGAAGAAAAAGAGCCGTGCTTAGTGCACAAAGACTGCCTGCAGAGCAGCAGCTGATCTGCAAGGAGGAGGAGCGGGAAGGACTCCTCATGATATTTAACCACCACCATTTAAAAGAACCTTACTAAAAGATTTTTATTATGGTTCCAGAGCTAGCTGACTTCTTTAGGGGGGAAAAAACCTGTCTTTTTCTAAAGAGAAACAGCCCAAGAAACGAATGACCTAAAAGTACTTCATACAGTTACAAACTTCAAATGTTGACCCAACCACCATCAGGGGGCTTCTCATGGCTCAACTACACTTTCAGACTCACCAACTACCAAAGGCCACACATGGAGCACCAGTCTATTCAGAGGATGTAGGACAGAACCACACATACCTCCTCGATAGGAGTCCTCATATGAACTTCCCTGGGTGGTGGGGCACACAGCTGTCCAGAGTGCTTCTCTTTGCCTCACCAGATGACAGCTCAGATATGAAGAAATGAGATCATATGGGGACAGAAACGACCCTGGCTTGAAGCCCCATACCCCCCTGGAATGACGTCTCTTGGGGTGATTCTATAGCTTAGCTTTAGGGTTCCTGCGGAGAACATGCCAGTGATCAGAGTCACTGTACTCAAGGAATCCCAAAGCTGAAGCATTCCCATCAGATACATATCACCTATTTATAGTTTTTCCCAGTCTAAATGCAATTTACCAACCAGAAGCCAATTTTGGCATAAGCAACACTATCTAAATAGTTGCTTAGCCACTCATGACCCTGTAAAATAGAACAAGAAACTTAACAGAAGATCAACTTGGCATGTAGAATTGGAAAGGCTTTTAATAACCATTTCCCAACAGCTGATTTGATAATATACAATTGTAACATTCCTATACAGATTATTCAGTTAGGTTGCATTGTGCTGGAGTAACAAGCTTCCCCAATATCCAGTAGTCAAAAATAACAAAAGATTATTTTGTACACATACATTGTGGGTCAGTGAGAGTCTATGCTTCATGTCTTCTTCACTTTGGGACTTAGGCCAAAGGAAGATCTATCATTAAACTATCACTAATCAGAATAATACTCCAACTCTTATACCCTTCTGCTCATGTTTTGTTGGCTAGAAAAAGTCACGTGGGCATACCTAAGTTCGAGGGTTTTCCCAGAAGTTTTAGAGACATGATATGGATGAATAGCTGTAATATCTACCACATCATATGAATCAGAGCTAATTTAAATGAAGTTATTTTATAAATTTTCATTCTCAAATTAGAAAAAGAATGAAACCCCTAAAGTCATCAATGTCTCTTCTGAACTCAGAAACACAATACAGCAGACAAACCAATCAATTTTAACTCTTCTTTATCATCCCAAGAATGCAATATAAATATGAAAACGGTAGGTAATTTTCCAAAATAACACTGGAAAAATGACAAAGCCTGGATTTGAAGCCAAGTGTGTGTGACTACAAGGCCTATTTCCTTTCCATGGAATCACGGTGTGGAGCAAACACGGAGTGAATGAAGAACAAAGAGTCAGAGGGCAAACTCCACAAGAGTAAACCAGGAGCTTCCCCTCTCTCCAGAGAGAAAGAAAGGAAAGAAAGAAGGGACTGAAAAACGCAAAAGTGCTCTCCGCTACTACGAGACAGATGGACACACATGGGTAGAGTCTGAGCTGGAGTTTTATGATGTGCGTATTTTAAAAGGATCACTGGTGCTGTAGAGAACAAACTATCACAGTATCCAGGGCAGAACGGTGAGGAGAGAATCTCGGAAACAACAGTGAGGTGTTTGGGCTTCCTGCCAACTGCCTCTCAGGTCTCCTGTCCACCGTTCTCTAGCCTGCTCTGTGCACAGGATGCTGACCTGTTGTGAAATGCACTGCTGCCCAGGAGCTCCCAACTGGATTCAGCCAGAGGGGAACAGGTACAAAGGATCAAACGGAGGAAGGAAAGTGAGGTCAGGGTTTTATTCCTCCCCCACCCCCACCCCCCCACCGCTCCCTTCCGGCCCCTTGGGGCTGGCTGCTGCTCTCTGACAAAGCCACAGCTCCTGTCAAGTGGCTCTCTCCACCTAATGCTCTGTCTAGGCAGCTGCTCCTTTCCAGAGCTCTGGAGCTCCCTTCAGGCCCAGAGGCCAAATTTTAGCTAGTGCCTGGGTACTGCTGATCCGTAGGACCCTGCACAATCCTTGGTCAATGGTCCTTTCACTAAAAGCTCCTCAAATGATCCCAGTTTCAGGGGTGCCACCTCTTTTCTGGCAGCACCCTTACTAATTCAGGAGTCTAGGGCAACAGTCCAGGTGAGAGACAATGGTGGCTTGGAGGGGGATGCTAGTAGCAAAATGACCAGTAGCAGCTGATTTCTTACTTGCTGACAAATTTAATGTCAAGCATGAACCCAGATTTTGACCTAAGCAACCAAAAGGATGGAGGGTTGTCAACTGAGATTCATTTTTTAAATTCACAAATCAACAAAAAATATGTGCAAATATATTAAGAATAGCTTGTGGGAAAGGGAACATTATGGCTTGCAAAAGTGCTTAGTCTTACTGTTAATTAAGGGAATGCAAATTAATACAACACAAAACATCACATTATATATATTATATACATATGTAAGACATAATCATATTATAACACTACAAAATTGACAAAGATAAAATATGCTGCCCTGGCTGGTGTGACTCAGTGGATTGAGCACCAGCCTTCGAACAAAAAGGTCACTGGTTCAGTACATGCCTGGGTTGTGGGCCAGGTTCCCCAGTTGGGACACATGAGAAGTGACCAATCAATGTATCTCTCACACACAGATGCTTCTCTCCCTCCCTCCCTCCCTCCCCCTCCTCTCTCTCTAGAAAGTAAATAAATAAAATCTTTTTTTAAAAATGCTGATTAATTGGCATTGGCACCGGCCTCACAAAACATAGATGTGTAAACCTTTGTTAAGAATAATTTGTAGTTATCTACCAAAACTTTAATATACATATGCGGGGCATTCTGATCTAAAAATGCCCTGCTAGGACTTTATCCTACACACACACTCACACCACTACTGCATATGAGCTTTTCACTGTAAAGACAGACTGGAAACAATCCACTTGTCTATCAATAAGAAATATGAGCAAAATAAACTGGGCTACATATACCACACAATATTGTCAGTAATTTGCAAACAATGAGGTATGGAAAGATCTATGGTATAGTATGGGGTAAAAGCAAGGGGGCAGGGGCGGGGGGGCGGGGAGTCAAGAGCCTAGCATAGTATATGTATAGTATACTATATACATAGTATATAGTATACTATATATAGAGCCTGTATATAGTATATATACTATATTTAGTATATTCCTATTTGTGAGTTACCCTTTCACATGAATAAAAAAATTCTAGAAGGATCAAAAAAACTGTTTAGAATGATTGCCTTTATGCAGGCTAACGTGAGACAGTCCTATTTTTCACTGCACACCCCTTTTGGACTGCTTGAAATTTTTTATGCCAAGTGCATGCATATTTTTTCCAATAAAATAATAGTATATAAAGCCAAATTTCAACAGAATAAATTATCTTGCACTGCACAAAAACCTATGGTGTTGACATCAGAAACATATCTGAACAGTTCAAACTATCAAAACTGAACTACAGTTTCATCTTCTTAGTAGTCATATTTTGTTAGAAGCTACAAATGCCCTGACCTAGGATATTCTACAGCACAGGTCTTTCTCTATTTGTGGTAAACCTGAGCCTATTTACATACTTTTGGGGTTTTCCAAATGTCAGCCATGCATGGAAAAAACCACAGGGTTTAATGTAGATGGTCTCAAGTGGAAAAAATCAAACATGTGACCTGATTCCTATAAGAGCTGGTTTAATGAGTGTCAGTGATCACGATGCTGAATGGAACAGTCCACATCATAATTCCTGTTTTGCTGACACTGTAATTCCCAGAATGAATATATTTTAGAACTAGCAGGAAGTAACAATATGGAAAAAAGAATTAATTTTCCGTAGGCTTATCTTAAAATCTTCTATCAAAGTCAGCAAACCAGAATCACTAAAAAAAAAAAAAAAAAAAAAAAATGTAGAGCTATTGCACCTGAAGAATGCCGAACTATTTCTTTGAGGCCTCTCTAAGCTTTCACAAATATACATAAATGTACCAATCCTATATAAATGTATACAGGATTATATACCTTTACTTCACCAATCTAAATGTAAACTTAAAGTTATTTCTTATTTCTCATCTTCCTTAGGCTATTTTTCTCCTTACTATCACAATCATGCCTGACACTAAAATTTGTCCCCATAGATATAATTCTAATGTTAGCAGAACCATAACACATTATTTTCCCAATAAATTTTGGATAAGAATATTTTTTAAGCCAACTGCATCTACTATAATGCAAAAGATTTCTCAACTGGTTTTGGTAGCACAACCCAGCCTTCGACATATTCATGGTTAGAGAGCTGATCTTCTACAGTTGTCAGTGAGTCATGCTTCAATTCTGCCCACAGAAGACGGACAAAAAAACCTTGCTGTGTCTATGACCTCCCTCTTCTCAGAAGAGGTGCAAAAACAATTCAACAGATTTTCCCCATATTTCTGCGGACTGATGTGATCGGCTTAAAGTTGAAGACATTCAAAGCAGTGGAAATGTAATGTATTTTTAAAGCTTTTACATGTCACAAAATCAGAGGAAAATCATATAATAAATCCTTTGTCTTTATGTAATTTTCCCTAGGGGACTGAAGTACTATCCACTATTTTATTAAATTTTTACATTTAAACTAAAGCAAGTGCTTTCAAAAATTAAATGACATTAAAAAAAGTGAAATGACAAATTAAGAAAAGAGGCCATTGCATCAACATCTACCTGTTGCATCAAATTCAATTGGCTGGCACCTGCGGTGTGAAGACCAATCACACTTGAGGACTTGCCCTCCTTCCACAATCCCAGGCTGAGTAGTGTTTGCTTTGGGTGCGCCCACCAGAAGAAACATCCTGCTAAAATACAAAAGGGAAGATGAGATTTTAAAAATGGCACTAAGCATAAACAATATCCTATGACTTGATATTATCTACAGAAATACAGGCTGGGGCAAAAGTAGGTTTACATTTGTCCGTATGATAAATAATACAATCATTAATAAGTAATGGTACAAGAATAAACTGTTGTTCATGTATTCATAACTCTGAACATACTTTTGCCTTACACTGTATTTTTTTAAACTCTTCACTGAGGGCATAATGTTCATTATTCATCTGGAGCTAATTCACATACATTATTCAATATCGTTTATTCATCCTAAGAGCATATTATAGGGCAACTTCATTTCAGGGTTCCATGTCATTTAAAAATGTATGCAGGTCAGATTTAAATAGGTACAGCTTATTATATGTCAATTATATCGCATTTGAGCTGTTATGAATGTATACTGGCTAGGGTCATGGAAGTTTTGTTTTAATTTTTGTTTTCGTGTGTCTGTGTTTGCCATACACTTTCTATATCCTGAATGTCAACAGGAAAAAATGATTCTAAATAAACAATTCTGAAGTATCATAGTTCTAATTATCATTTTTCCATGTGCAAAACTTGTTTTATAACTGCTGTACTTCAATTTTTCAAAAAATAGTGACTAACAAATTTCCCCTCAAAACATTAATCTAATTAATCCCTAGCCAAAGAGTTGGATCATTATTGAAATTTCTTATCAGGGTAAAATTATAGGAAGACAAAGTAATCGGGAGTCAAATTTTTAAGTAAAAGTGATCTTGTCTTTTGAAAAGGAGCTTTACAATAATTTCACAAGTCCAGTGACCAAAAGAAAACCTCACAGAGTGATCTGATCATAAATTCCTAACTGGGCAGGTCAGGCGGGTAGCCACACCCCAGTCATATAACTTCTTTAGTAAAAGGTTTATGTGTCCAGGGTTTTTGTGCATGTAGCATAATACACCTTTGAAAACGCCTTTTCAGACCCTTCAAAATGGAAATCAGTCTCAAGAGAACAGTCTTGTTAACTACCCCATAATCCAATCCCTGCCCTGCTTTCTCCCACCTTCCCATAATCTTCCTTGTTTCCCTGCCTAATTCAAACTGCCATTCAAGTAGCAGTTTACTCAGTCTGCTGAGATCTTGCTTCCACGTGGATCCTGCTTGGCTCAAGCAAATATAAAAATTCTCCACAGGTTTGGATGTTCTTACTTGGGCAATCTTAAATATGGAATGCATCCATTTTAACTTTTATTTTTCAATTTCATTTCTTGTGCATGGTATCTGCCAAGTCCTGTGTAGAGTGTTCGGGAGCTGGCTGAGTGAACTGCTGCATTACGAATATCCTGCTATCTGACGCTAATGTGCAAACTCCACATTCGAAATAGACAAAACTCCCAACGAAACCACACCCTCTTTAATAAAGCTCCATGCAGTCATACTTGGCATCAGTAAAACACCAATGCTCCACTCTCTCTTCACAGCTAAATGACTCTGGGTAAGATATCAATTTAGTTCTCATTCAGCAAAAACTTTCAAAAAAAAAATTAGACTATGAATAAGACAGCCCCCACCCCCCACCCAGTTGCCATTAATAAAAAGGCAGCTCAGTGTTTCCACACCCTTCTTTTCTACAGCAGAGCTGGGTAATAGCTTAATTTTTTGTATATATGAAATTTTTCATTTCAACAGGTAAAAAATGTACCACAAAACTTACCCTCTTCATGTGAACTGAATTATTTTTTAGTGCAACATGGGGAAAAGAACATTTCAGACAAGTGTACTTCCAGGGGCTACATGTAAAAAGGAGGAGGGACATTTCTGCAACAGTCCTAATAAATGTGACACAAGCACAGCTTTGCATATGATCTCAGTGTTGTGGATAACGGCTAGGTTTCAGGAGATCAGGACAGCAGAGCTGGTTCTCAGAATATGCCTAAAAACCTACACGCAGCCCTGGTCAATGCGGCTCAGCTGGAGCGTCGTCCTGGCGCAGACTCGGTTCTGTTCCCGTCAGGGCACAAGCCCAGGTTGCGGGTTCAGTTCGAGAAACAGGCCTGTGCTGTATGAGAGACAACCAATAATGTCTCTCTCTCTCATTAATGTTTCTCTCCTTCTCTCTCCCCCTCCTTTTCCTTCTCTCTAAAGTCAGTAAGCATGCCCTCAGGTAAGGTTAAAAAAAAAAAACCCCTACAAGCAAAATTTATTTCTGGACTGTCATCACATACCTTGTTACACAATCTTCTGCAATTTTTTTATCAAAGTTATTCTTCCCACTTTACAATAAATTATTTCCTTGACTGTAGAGGAACCTAATTCATCTTTGTACCTGACACATAATAAGCACTCAGGAAAAATACTTTAAGTTGATAGCTGAGTAGCAAGTAAATTTGATAGCTGTAGGTATTACACTTCAAATAGCCAGAAATAAATAAGCCATTTCTACTACCCCAACCTCTCTAGCATGTGAAGAAACCATCTTCTAATAAACATTGATTATTTAAATTATCTGTAAAATTACTTTATTTTGGATTTCACATACTTTCTCTACTTGGCACATTAAGACAGAGAGGGCTGGGAAGTCACTAGGGGACTGAGTTCTGATTGAAAACTGCAGCATGAGTTCCTCGCCTGGCAGCCCGAGTTCCCTGGATGAGACCAAGAATGAGGCTGCTGCTTTTCATCAGACCATCTGCACATCAGAGGCATGAAATGATGGTACTCAGATGTACTAATATGGGTGTTCATCAAGTTTTCCCAAGCATACCTCGTGTGCAGTCTTGCACATTGGGGAAACGCTACAGAAATGGAAGAACAATATAAAAGGAATGTGTGAGCACTGTCAGTTCCTAAATGAGGGGTTAATGGGAGGAAAGAAGCTGAGGAATAAAGTTCTTCATCTAAAATGTCAACGTGTGAAGTTACTTTTCAGAGTATTACAAAGTTTTTAAAACAGAAAAATGAAGAGATGGAGAAAGTAGAATTACCTTAGACAAATGTTAAAAGTCTTAAGAGGGAGCTGCGCAGAGACAAATTAAATATTTGTATAGAATAAAGGCTATGGGATGGTAAAAGGTGCTAGCTGAAAAACTGAACAAACAAAAAAACAACACATTACAGAACACAAACGCCTATTAATGTGTTGGGAGGGTGTGTTTTATGTCACGGGTTGTTTTAACACAATAACAAACAAAAAAGGCCTCTTAATAAAACACTTCATAGAAAATCAAATAATTGTTACTTGAAGTTCATCCAAGAATATCTAATGAATGTCTACAATAATTTAATTAGGGAAACAGAAGTGACAGTGTTTGCAATATGAGCAGTATTGTCTAAGGGACACCGTTTGGGAATAAAGGTTACAATTACTTTATAAATTGACTGAGGAGTCATTTTAAATATCTGAGTCTCAGTCTCCAATATCTCAGTTTGATGGAGATAACAATGCCGACTATAGTTACCTAAAAAAAAAAATTCAGAATGTGGATAGTAGATTAAAAGCACACTTAGAAAATCTGAAAGCACCGTAACCACAACAGATAATGGCATCAGAACTAAAAACAATTAATAAAATACTCCCTAATGGTACAGGAAAGATAATAGTTAAAGTCTATTTTTACTGTATTTTTCCACAGCCATTTATCCCCTCAGACCCTCTTCCACCCTGCCCAAATCACTACCCTGTTGTCTGTGTCCTTGAGTTCTCCATTTTTTTCTTTTTTGCTCTATCACTGCATCTTCCACTTCCCCACAAAGCTGTCAGCCTGCTCTCCACAAGTCTGTCTATATTTTAAAATCTATTTGCAAAAGAGTGTTTCTTTCCTTGGTTTTCTCAAAGGGTCATCATTAATTAGCTCAAATGCAAAATCTCAAGGAGAAAAGAAGCAGGATAGGAAATAGTTGTCTTGCAACACTTCCCAACAATGAGAGAAGGCTTGGGGAAGATACCCAGGGTTAGTTGAGGCCGACAGAGATTTCACTAATTAGCATCGGCAATCTGAAACTCAACAATTTACTTTCCTGTGCCTGCAACCTTCTCCTGACAGACTACCTTTCCCTCCGAAGAGCTTGCCCCAACAACAGTAGCAAGATCCTCATCCTCACCATTCTTTTTAAAAGACTTGAGACATTTCCATGAAATGAGTTCAAAATTCAGATGTACACACACAAGCATGCCAAGAAATTCTAAAAGATAAAGAGCAAAGTGTGTGCTTGGGGTGTGGGTAGGGGCGTAGGAGCGGAGGGAGGAAGGAAGGGAGGGAGGGCGGGCAGGAATGAGGGGAGAGGAGAGGGAGATGGGAAAGAGGGAGAAAGGGGAAAGAGAGGGAAGGAACCAGGCCAGAGGATCAGAGAAACTAACCAGGAGGATGCCCTTAGGGTGGACTTCCTACCTAAAATATTACTTTAAGGGCAGCTGCGTCAGGGAATGTGACCTTGACTACCAGGGAGAGGCAACCAGCCAAACAATGACAAGCACATTTTTTAAACCCTCCAAATGAACTCAGTTATTTGGCTGCTTTCAGCACTGACTCCTCTCTCCAAGATAAAGCATGTTTAATATATTTGGCTGACTCTGAGTTGACCAATGAGCTTTCACCAAAAGGGACTTCTGAAAAGTTATCTTATACTTTATAAAAAGAGATGCGTATAAAATTTTAGAACTGAATGTTACTTCAGAGCTATTTGCTTTTCATTTAAGAAAATGCTAGAGTCAATCTATTTATGATGTAAAACAGATGCAGTAACTATAAATTGTATACATTTTCCCTTCTCTTTTATGATGTCCTATAAACCTTCGGCCTTGATTTGGAATAATCAACATAGGGATTAATTTCTAAATAATACGGCTATACTCCATGCATGTGTATTGTTTATGGCAAGAAAAAAAGAATATAGCCAGAACCACACCAAAGTTCATGAAAATGAGCTGGTGTCATTTTGTAGAGTTTTGAAGATTGTTACAATGGTGAGGGGAGAAATGGAACATGAGCTCTTATTTATGTGTTTATTATTCTTTAATCCTCACCCCAGGAGGATATGTTTTATTGATTTTAGAGAGATAGAAAGAGAAGGAGAGAGAGAGAGAGAGACAGAGAGAAAGAGAAACATCAGTCCATTGCCTCTCAAATGTGTCCAACTGGGGATTGAACCCACAACCTAAGCACGGTACCCTGACCAGGATTGAACCCTCAACCTTTCGGTGAATGAGAACACCAACCAACTACCACCAACTGAGCCACCTGGCCAGGGTGGGACATAAACTTTCTACTTTCTTCATCTCTCCATTTTTCTGTTTTAAAAACTTTTCAATACTCTGAAAAGTAACTTCACATGTTGACATTTTAGACAAAGAACTTTTAAAAGTACATGCAGACTGGGACAAATTGAAAGGGGTCTTCACCCACATTAAGTAGTTTGGGCTATCCCTCTGGCCATGGAAGAAGCACTGTTGAGGGAATTTTAGCAGCCAAATACCCAGATCAAAAAGATGCTTCAGAAAGATAAAACTGTCACAACATGTAAGATGTGTTGCAGGTGTAAGAGCCAAATGGTGGGCAAAGAGACAAGGACCTGAATGCAACAGGCCACAACTGTGATGGCTGCTGGGCTGAAATAAGGAGGTGGGAGCAGAAGTGGAAAGTGGAGATGGAAGCAAGAAACATTAGCAAGCAAGAATTTCTAAGACCTTCTGCCTGGTGACTAATCACAGACTAATATTAGGAGAGTGCAGTTATGGAAACAAAGGAAAATGGAAAATGAGAGGGAGGAATATGAAATTATTTCCAGGGCGACAGAGAAAATGATGGCACCATTAATAGAAACAGAGGTGTAACTGACATCTCTTGGTGAAAAAGAGTTCATTTTTAGTCAGATTGAGGTAAGACTGGCTAGTCAAGCAGAAATGATCCACAGGCTGTTGAAATATGACCTTAGCGCCCTACTTTTGGATCAAATATGCCCCCAGGGCAGCAGTTTTATTTTGAACGCTCTTCAGGTGTTGCAAACAGGAAGTTAGGATTGAGAACCACTAACTGTCCTGCAGGACCTTCTGGGACCAAGGCATACTCACCCACACTTTGTCCTTGGGGTCAGAGAAACGCGAAGTAACTGTAAATGGGCTCCAGAAGTGTTTCACAGGGAAAAGGGCAAGAATTCTAATCCAGTGTTCTTTATTATAGCATTATTTAAAAATAAATATATATGTAAAATGAAAACTAATATAACGTGGTTGGAGAATAAATAAAAAAACTGTTCAAAACCTTCTTCCTAAAATTTTAAAATTTGAATATAAAGGTTAAATGGAATTTGAATTTCACACAGTCTCTCTTTTAATCACACCTTGCCTTCTACCCCACATACTAACCCAAACAACTAACGCCTGTAAACTCTCCTGGCCTCAGGTTCCCCATCTGTAAGAATGAGTTTATCTGCTTCCCTACTTCCCCTGGTGGTTTGTACATAAAGTGAAGTAAGATATCCTAAGTAAAAGTGCTTTGTGTATTATAAAATAGGTTAACCAATGTAATATATCATTATTATCATTAAACCTAGGGTGCAATTTTTAATTTCTCCAAATATTCTCAACAAGAAAAACATGACTTTACCTCTTGGCTCATAAATGATCTTTCAACTCTATATAAGTGTGGCAATATGGCCACCATAAATTAAGGCATATGGGGAAAGTAAAATAAGAAATGCTTATTTTTTTTTACATAATTTTTAAATCACTATTTTTGTGACTTTGCTTCATTCTTAAAACTTACTTCTGGAGTGTTTTCTTGAGGAGTCATCTTAATATTTTTTATTAGTGCCTTGGTTTTCCTTTTCTTTAATAAACATTGATTCCTTAGTTTTTCACAACAATATGGAAATAATTCAATAGTGATTTTCTATGACAAGAAAAATTAAAAGACATTAAACAATAATGTAGCTTGCTATTGGCATTTAGACACCTATAGAAACTGGAACAGCAAAAAGAGACTTTATTACCCTCGCTTCCTCATTAATCCAGGAATTCTTCCTTCAGAAGAAAGGAATCTTAAACACTTTTTTATTACGTGAATTATTTTTCCTTTAGAAGTTTATGATCACACCAATTAACTACAACAATGCAGCTGGCAGTATTATAAACGGCATCCCATGTACCTTGGATTCCACTGCTTGCTACATTTTAAAGTGCCTTTTTAAAAAATTAAGCACAATTTTGCATTATTCTTTGCTAAACCTGAAAAGCTTAGTAACAGAAACCTTTGTTTATATATACTCTGTTTTTTAAAAAATATCAAAGCTGATTTCTATTTTTTAGATTAAGCTATACCTAGAGTTTACCAAAGCAGTAACAAAGTCACTGATGACAATTTCAAGTTATTACATGAAACCAAACCAAGTTTAATTCTACCTGACTTCTGAAGGCCCATGTGGGAGGTGCTGTAAACCTGTGAGGTCATAGTATATTCGACAACTACAATGACTAATCAAAGATTAGTCATCCAGCCTCCTAACCAAAAACAGTAAATATCTCAGGCTAACAGTTCAGTATTACTGCATTTCCCATAGTAAAAACACTTAAAGTTTATCCTCTTGTCCTGTATCTTTACACTACTAACCTCAGGAGTTGCCACCAATCAAGAGCAACATTTGCAAAACACTTCATCAATTATGAAGTATATTAAGTGCTAACTCTTGCTAAGTACTAACTCTTGACACAAGACAACACATTCTCAAAATTAGTAGAATTTCTGTACAAATTAAATCTAAAAGAGCAACGCTGGGAGCAACTAAAATCTTCTGCGGCATAAAGACATAAACTTAAAAATATCTGGAAACAAAAAAAAAGACAACAGATAAAGCTGACAAATGATTACATCAAAGAGAAGGTAGTAAAACAAAAAGAGAGAGAGAGAGAGAAAGTCGCCTAAAGTTAATGATTACTTCGATCATCTTGGAAAATCTGTGCTCAGGTCTCTCAGAAAGCACTGAAGCTGGAAACGACAGAGTTCACTACATAAAGCAACGTCTGCTTCCACTGTCTGCTTCCAACCTATCCACGGCTGCAGTAGTGGTCACCAAAATGAGTGATATTCCGCAACTTCCAGAAAGACTATGAGAATGAATCCTGGATGCGTGTTCTAAGAGTCATGGAAAAATATGCAGATCACCTTCAAATTAGACATGTATAAATTGGAAAAATGCTCCTATCTAACTATTGACCATCAAAATGATCGCCCCTCTCCCCCCAAAAAACAGCACTTTAAAACAATTAGAAACCTAAGTATGTTAAAATTTCTAAGAACTTAGAAAATCGTCCTCTTGAAAACAAGATTTAAACAGCAGAAGACACCCCATGAACGTTTATTAAATCAGTATTTCTAATGATAATATGGAGGTGGGGTGGGGAGGACGATGTCAGCGTTCCATAAAGTCAGAGACAACTTCTAGTCCAATAATGGCAGTAAGTCCGTTACAAATCCTGTCTCTGCAACATTGGTAATTTGAAAACATAACCGAATTCTTAAAAACTGCAGTATTCAAATGACCTGTAGTGAGTGAAAACTCAGCAAACATCCTTCTTTCCGAACAATGACCTAAATAATGAATCACTATAAAAAGAACAGATGACACATTCAATTCATCTGCTCGCCCTCAAATGTGCAAAGGTCTGACATCCCAGAGATAGGGGACAATGAATTTACTATGACAGTATGGTCACTTCAGTCACCAGAATGTCTGGAAAAGGAATAAATGAGGAGAAACGAATCAGCCACAAAGGCGGAAAGAGGCGGGGGAGGGCTTGTTCGGGAAAACCAAAAGAACCCGTGTTAAATCTATGAAGCAGAAAACGGCTACCGGGAAGGATGAGAGGTACCGAGGAACAGAACTTCGTGGATGAAACTGACTACATCTCGAACACTGGGAGAGGCGGCGCGGAGTCCCGCCAGACCAGCCTTTGTTGATTCTCCACTTTCCCTGAGTTTTAAGCACAGGTCGGCTTCAAAGATCTCCCTCTCGGCAGAAGAGAGGGGGAACTAGGTGGTTGATGGGTGCCAGGGGTTAGAGGGGTTTCATCTCCCCAGATGTTTCATCCACCCAGAACCTAAACCAGCTTGTGGGGGTCCGGGGGAGTGGGGGGGCCGATGCGGACAGACAGAAGCCGGCATCTCTGCCAGAGGCGTCTCTCCCGGAGATCTCTCTCCTTCTGGGGGAATGCAGGGTGAGTGCGCGCAGTGGGGGAGGGGGTCGACTCCCATTCCTAGAGGGGCCACTTACGAAGACGCGCTGGGCACGAAGAAATCGACAGCGAAACCAAAGTAACTTCCTTCAGGGCCAGAGTACTCGGCAGGACTGTCCACATCTAGGTTGAAGGCGCTGCAAAAAGACAGCAGGAATCCGGGGAGAAGGAGAAGAAGGCGGCAGGGGCGAAGGAGAAGCCAACGCCGCGGCGGAGAAGCCATCGCTGAAGTGCGCGCAGGACGCCGAGTCCAGAGCCGCCGCCACCCCCGCCGGAGCGCACTGAGCCCGCGGCCCGCCGCCCGCCGCCCGCCGCCTGCGCGCGCGCGGAGACCTGCGGGCCTCTAGCTTCCCAGCAGTCCCAGACAGCGCCCCGGCGGCGGGAGGGCTGAGCTTCACTGCGGCCGCGGGAGAAGTGGGGCGCAGGGCGCGGGGCGGGGGCAGCAGCGCGGGACTGCGGGAGTGAGCGCCGCACCCCCCGTCCACCGGAGTGCAGCGACGGCGGGTGGGGGGGTGGGGGAGGAGGCAGAGCAGGAGGAGGAGCCGGGTGGATAGGCTGAGCCGCCTTGCGGGAGGAAGTGCCGCCGGAGGAGAGTCTTCCTCCCCTGGGGCGAGACCGATTGCACTTCCTAGCGAGCCTTCTGTCCCTAGAAGTGGGCGTCTGTATCGGGGCCCTAGACCCTCAGAGTCCCGGTGGCTCCGGGTGGTCCAAACTCGCCTGCGTCCTGAGTAGCACCAAGGACACCCCTCTTCCCCGGGTCCTGCCAGGAACTCTCGTGCGACTTTTATTTTAAAATGAGGAAAGCTTTATCGGCTTCTCCTGTTTCTGCTACTTAAAAGCCTTAGCAGGCTCTCACAAACGAAACTCCATAATTAGTGGTCGTTTCCTCCCCATTCAATCCCACACACAAACACTGAACTTAATTATAAACTTGCAGAATGCTAGCACAGCCTCTTTCCCGAGGAGCTGTGTTAAAGCCTAACTTCAGTGGTTCAGGAAAGGACTGACAAGGCAAAGAACTGGCAAAAAAAGATTTAAATCAAGTCAGTCTAGTTAAAACCTTATTCCTACTTTATTAGCTGAAGTCGTATGATTTGTTATAATCATTGATTTAGGGCATTTGTGTAGAAACACAATTTTAGAGTAGGAAGAAAGAATATGCACCCCTTTCTTATGAAATAAGACCCCTTGGGCTTGTTTGCCCTTGATATGTTGCACCATGCCCAGAGACTGAGAGACTTCCTTGAGATCAGGAATTTTTACCTTTTTCTTTATATTTCCAAATCTTAGCACCTTGCCAGGCAGAGAGTAAGCCATCAATAAAATGTGGAAGGAAGGAAGGGAGGGAGGGAGGAAGGAAAAGAAAGAAAAGAAAAAAGGAAGGAAGAAAGAACATGAAATAATGAGTAAACTTGTCCAGAGAAGTGACGTTCCCATATTGTGTATCACTCACTAAAGAACCTGGTGAACAAGAGACTTCAGGTCAGGATAGCAGAGTAGGTAAACCTGGTACTGGCATCACCCCACACCACATAAAAATTACAACTACACTGCAGAACCACCATCTTTGAGAACCACATGAAATCTAGCTGGACGGAAGTCCTACAACTAATATATAGAAGAAGCCACACAGACAGTGGTAGGGGAGAGGAAGATACAAGGGGCTGGTCCCACACCCATGTGTGTGAGTTAAATATTAGGAGGTATGTCTCAACTGTAGAGGTCCCTGCTGAGGAGGGAGGGATCTCAGAGTGAGGGGTCTCAACCCCATGCTGGGCTCCCCAGTCCAGGGTTGCACTGCTGAGAAGAGAAGTCCCCATAACTTCTGGCTGTTTAAACCAGCAGAGACTGTGGGTGAGTAAGACAGGGTGCTACTGGAGTCCCAGGCCTTCCTCTTTAAGGGTCTCGGCACAGGCTTACACAGACTCACTCACTCTGAGCCTCAGCACTGGGACAGAAGCTCAGAAGGTACCAGGGACATACGAGGAGGGACTGAATTGTGTAGCTTTAGGGCAAGGGCTGAATGGGCCACTTTCTTAAGACGGAAGTCCTGGCAGAACCCATTTTTCTAGTCCAGGCACAGGCAGGGACCATATCTGAGTCTCCATCAACCTGACCTTTACTGTTCCTCCTGCCCTAATGACTCCCTGACCCCCCACCCCACTCAACTTGAGGGCCTACCCAAGCTGTTCCAATAACTTTTCCTTACAGATAGTATGTCTTGACTCATGCAATGGACTTTCCTAAATTCTCTCAAAGGTTCACAAACCCCAAACAAGCAACATCTAGCCTCAGTGTGTCACATACCTCTTGCTAAATGACCCTAGGCCCAGCACTAATGGCAGGCAGTTGAACTCCATTCACAGCTTGCCTTCCCTGGGCCCTTCCAGGCCCAGCACAAGTAGCAGCCATCTGCAGATTGCTTTGTAGCTCATACCAGGTGAACCTGGGCAGTGCCAGTGGCTGACCTTGGCCTGTACCTCCCAGGATGCCCTAGAGTCAGCATACCAGGTGGCCAGCTTCAGACTATGCCAGGGCACCACCTAACCACTTCCATGAACAACACACTCAAGGGGCAGACTCGGCAGGTACCAGAGCTCCACTGAAACAAATTCTGCTCCGTGGGGTTGGCCACTGCACAGCAGCTCCTCCACTGTAGTCATGGCTGGTCCTTGTAGCTAATCAGCCTGCAGGTCAATCCCTCCCATTGATGTGCCAACAGCAATCAAAGCTCAGCTACAACAGAAGGGTGCACACAGCCTCTATGAAGGGATCACCTAAAGCACCTGCTCAGGTGACTGCGGAGGCTGTGCCACTGAACCCTACAGGACACCTACTACATAAGATCACCCTACCAAGACTGGGAGACACAGCAGATCTACCTAATACATGGAAAAAACACAGAGAAGCAGCCAAAATGGGGAGACAAATAAACATGTCCCGAATGAAAGAAAGGAGAAATCTCCAGAAAAAAAAAAAAAACTAAATGAAATGGAGGCAAACAAGCTACCAGATGTAGAATTCAAAACAATGGTTATAAGAAGGCCCAAAAAAGCTTAATGAAAGCTTCAATAGCATAAAAAAAAGACATGAAAACCATAAAAAAGAACCAGTCAAAAATGAAGTGTACATTACAGGGAATCAAGCCAGATTAGATGAAGAACGTGATCAAATCAGCAATTTGGAAGACAAGGTAGCAGAAAACACCCAATCAGAGCAGAAAAAAGAAAAATGAATTTTTTAAAAATGAGGGTAACATAAGGGGCCTCTGGGACAACATCAAGCAAAATAACATCTACATCCTAAGAGTACCAGAAGGAGAACAGAGAGAGCAAGAAACCGAGACCTATTTGAAGAAATAATTACTGCAAACTTCCTAACCTGGTGAAGAAAATAGACATACAAGTCCAGGAAGTGCAGAGAGTCCCAAAAAGGCTGAACCCAAAGGGGCCTACAGCAAGACACATCATAATTAAAATGCCAAAGGTTAAAGACAAAGGGAGAAGCTTAACAGCAGGGAAAGAAAAGCAGTTAGTTGCCTACAAAGGAGCTCCCATAAGACTGTCAGCTGATTTCTCAAAAGAAACTTTGCAATGCATAAACAATTGGCATGAAATATTCAAATTGATAAAAAGCTAGGACCTATAACCAGTATTATTCTACCAGCCAAGATATCATTTAAAATCAAGGACAGATAAGGAACTTCCCAGACAAGAAAAACCTAAAGGAGTTCATCACTCCTAAACCATTATTACAAGAAGTGTTAAATGGCTTTCTTTAATAAGAACATGAAAAAAATTAAAACTATGAACAATAACAGTTGCCCTGGCTCGTATGGCTCAGTGGATTGAGCGCCAGACTGAGAAGCAAAACATGCCTGGGTTTCAGGCCAGGTCCCCAGTAGGGGGCACATGAGAGGTTTCTCTCCCTTCTTTCTCCTTCCTTTCCCCTCTCTCTAAAAATAAATAAATAAAATCTTTTAAAAATATGAATAATAAAATCACAATAAATACATATATATCAACAATTAATTTAAATGCAAATGGATTAAATGCTCCATTAAAAAGACATAGGATGGCCCAATGGATAAAAAAACAAGAGCCTTATATAGGCTGTTCACAAGAGGCTCAATTGAGATCAAAGGACACACACAGACTGCAAGTAAAGGGCTGAAGAAAGATATTTCATGAAAATGGAAACAGACAAAAAAGCTAGGGTAGCAATGCTTATATCAGACAAAATAGACATTAAAGCAAAGGCCATAACAAGAGGTGAAAAAAGACTCAGCAATTCCACTTCTGGGTATTTATTCAAAGAAACCCAAAACACTAAATCAAAAAGACATATGCATTCATATATTCACTGTAGTACTATTTATAATAGTCAAGATATGGAAGTGACTTAAGTGCCCATCAGTAATGAGTGGATAAAGAAGCGGTGCATATATACAATAGAATATGACTCAGCCATCAAAAAGAATGAAATCTTGCCATTTGCAATAACATAGATGGACCTAGAAGGTATTGTGCTGAATGAAATAAATAAGACAGCCCTGGCTGGTGTGGATCAGTGGGTTGAGCACCAGGCTGAGATCTGAAAGGTCACCAGTTCATTTCCTGGTCAGGGCACATGCCTGGGCTGCTGCCACATAGAGGGGTTTTCTCCCTCTCTTTCTCCCACCCTTACCCTCTCTCTAAAAAGTAAATAAAATATTTTAAAGAAAGTAATAAATCAGACAAAGACAAATGCCATATGATATCACTTATATGTGGAATCTAAAAAACAAATGAGCAAGCAGAATAGAAACAGACTTATAGACACAGAAAACATTTTGACTGTTGCCAGATGGAAGAGGGTTGAAGAGTGAGTGAAAAGGGTGAAGAGAGCAAGACCTACAAATTGATAGTTACTGAAGAGTGATGGGATGTAGAGTACAGCACAGGGAGTACAGGCAGTAATATTGCAATAAGTATGTATGGTGTCAGATGGGGTGATCACTTCATAAGTCATATAAATATCTAATAACTGGGCTGTACACCTGGAACTGATGTAATACTGCACATCAACTGTAACTGAAATTTTTTAAAAATTATTTAAATAAAGAAGTTAGTGAACAGACTGAGAGTATAAATACATTGTGTGGACCTTAAAAACTTACAAGCACTAGAAGAATAAATTCAGATTGTCTTTCCAAAGTAACTATTAAAACTTAATCACAATGCATATTTACCTAAAAGACTCTTTATCGATCCTGTGAAGTGAGATTATACATAAATGAAATGGACATAGACAACAGTATGGTGATAGGGGGAGGGGGAAAGAAGACTAAATGGTAATGAAAAAAAAAACACAATAAAGATTAAATTAAAAAATGAAATTTTGGTTTAAATGTACAATACTTAATTGCATTATAAATTTTGATTTTTAAATTTGACTAAGAGATATATAGCAAAACCTTGGGCTTGTTTTACAAGCCATGGTCCAGAACTTGCCTAAAGGAAATTACCATGAGAGATAGGCCATCCTTCACCAATACTTACACATAAATACAAAGGTGCCTCTCCACCCCACCCCCACTCCAATCTGTCCGGAGAGAAAAGGCAGAAGAGGTATACACTCTGGCTGTACCCAGTAAGCCCTCCCACACCGCCGACTCCTGATCCAGGACAGAAGTCCAACAAACCAGAGGAAGGGAAGGAAGAAATGAGAAGGCCAGATAAAGGAAGAAGAAAAAGCAATGGCAATATCCATGTGCCTACCAAAAGTTAAGTGCACCAGAACCACATTTGTATTAGGAGACAGTGACTCAGACTCACCCAGGTTTAAATGCATGCACCTTTTTAACAGAGTAGTCATGCCTGAGCAGTCATCTACCTACTGAGCACCTTGCATATTTAGGCAATTTATTACAGTACATATCCATTTACAGTACATATCAATTCAGCAAGTGCTTATGCAGAATCCACCATGTGCCGGATGCGTACATGAGAGAGGAGGAAGTGTATTTTATTTTGTGGAAGAAAAGCTATGTCCTTCCTTTCCCATCTCCATGGCTGGATTTTTTAAACTGTGTTGTAATGATCTTCCCACTCAAAAGAACTGCATAATGTATTTACATTAAGTATCATCACTTTCTAACAGAGAAAATAAAATATTACATAGTAAAAAAAATTTGACTCCATATGTCATCCTCTATGCTTCTGTCCTTTAGTTAAAATAGATTCCATTGGTTTCTCTAAATTGAAATAACTGAGTTCAATTCCTGGCTTCATCAAGTAAAAGTTACTTGTGTGACCCTGGGCAATCACTCCAACCATTCTGGACCTCAGTTTTCTAATCTATAAAATAGGACTGACGATAGCACCTACCTCATAGGATTGAACAATACTTGTTTCCATTAATACTTCTACTACTATTAGTTTAGTACAGTAGTAACAGCAAATTCGTATGGCTATTATTGAACTCTCTTAATTCTTCTAGCATCTACCTAGCAGTTCCTTTAACAACCATAATCAAACCAGGGTTCCACTTGGCTTTGTCTCTGCACACACACAAAAAAAGGAGCTCAGTCCAGTTACCCCAAAATAATTTAAGACTGATTTCAAATTTTTATCTCTCAAAGAACATCAATGGGGATTCAGTTCATAGTCATAGAAACCTTTCTGAAACCCCCTTCTTCCACTCTTCATTTTTGAGCTTCAGTTCCACTACACCCAGCTCTATAGTGTTTGCTGCTGTGGCTTTTTGTTCCACTCTCCTGTCTCTCCTCTCCCAGATATGGATTAGGGAGACCGACTTGACCTCTCTGGCCTCACCCCCCGTGCTGCCTTTTCATATCTGATCTGTATCACAAACGATTGTGCTCTACGGGTGAAAAAAGTAGAGGAGGCAAGAAACTTGTCTTCTTTCTGGGCTTTGCTGTCTAATCAGTCCAGCACTTCACTGTTAGGGTTGTCCAAGTCTCTTCTCTTGATTCGCTGCATTTCGCCGTCTACATATTGATGATCTCATTCACTGTCATGCTCTCAGCTATCACCTCTTACCACAAACTACCTCACAAAGTAGTTTTAGCACTATTTAAATACTTGCAGCTTCCTCAGAATCTATCTTTGTTCATAGGGTTCTAACCTCCTAGAAAATGTTGCCCTTCTCCTTAACCACTTCCCTCATTCTCATCCTTCTGCCACAAACAAACCTACATAATGTTCTCCACTTGGCTATTTCCTACTCTTCTTTGGGGATGTGCGCCAGGCATTATCATGTCCTCCAGGAAAACTTCGGTCAGGAACCATGCCTTACTGTCTTTGTATCTTCTGTTCTCAACACTGAGCTCAATGGTGGAGTTAATTCCATTGTCTGAGTCTTCATAATAATTAATTTTATTGTTAAGTTTACTGATTATGTGCAGGGCACTGTGCTAAGAATTTTATGTATGTATTAAGTCATTTATTAGTCATGAAACCCTACCAGATAGGTTCTATCAGCATTCAAATTCACAAATGAAAAGACTGATTTTCTTTGAGACTAAGCAATTTTTCCAAGGTCACAAAGGCAGTATGGCAGAGGCAGACTTTGAATGCATGATAGTCTGACTCCAAGCGCACACTCATTGGCACTAACTAGCCTGGTCTGGTGCCTTTCGAGCTGCTGCCCAGGTGCTGGAGCTCAGAGAGAGTGAGTCTGTGTCAGTGTGTCTATGAGCTCTTTAAGAAGGACTGCCTGTGAATCTGGCAGTTTCTGTCTTCCACAATCTCGGTCCCTGCTGATTTTTACAGAGAGAAGTTATGGAAACTTCTCTTCTTGGCACCGGAACCCTGGACGGGGGTGCTTGGTGTGAGACTGGGACCCCTCACTCCTTAGATATCCCTCTGATTTTTACCTGCCACACAGTGTGGGACCAGCTCATTCCAGGGCTCTGCCCCTCTGACCAGTCTCCGTGTGGTTTCTCCTTTCATTCTGTAGTTGTAAAACTTCCATCCTGCTCTATTTCTGACAGTCTGAACGATGGTTGTTCTTTGGCTTAGTTGTCATTTTGATGTGGTTGTGTAAGGAGGCAATCTCTGTTTACCTATACCACCATCTTGATTGCGATATTAATTATTGATACTTTCAAGCATCATAGTATCTTTTTCCCAGTGAAATAATGAGCTCCTTAAAAATAGGAGCTATGTTTTATTAAAGTATATATTCTTTGATAATATTGAACACAGTGCTGAATTTATATTTTAAAAATCACAAAGAACTGTTGATGACTTGTCTGTAAATTCCACGAGAGAAGCAAACAGGTTGATCTCCCTGCTCCCCAGCTTTCTTGAGGTACAATTGACAAATAAAATTGTAAAGAACATGTTGATCTTGTCCATCAGCAAATGTACAGTGCCCAGCACAGTTCTTATTGAATAACAGGAAACCAAGAAATATTTCTTTAAGGGCAAACAAATGAATGTTTGAACAAAAAAAGCCATTGCCACCTTTATAAATTGAACACATGAAGGTAACAACTCAGTAAGTATTCTTGCACAAATGAATGAATGAATATATACTTTTCAAGAAATGGGCTCAGGAACATCATTCACTTCATAACTGTCAAAGAAACAAGATTAATACTAATTTCATCTGAATTAGTGTTTCTAACATAGTGTAGCTGTTTTTCATCCCCTGTTGCAATTTGGGACTACTGTTCAGCATTTATGAAGGAGACAAAAATGAATCATGAATAGCAAGAAGCATTCTGTGCATTCCTGAAGTTCTCATTGTGAAAAGCACTGTGCTCTCCAAAAGGCTTTCTTTACCTCAAGGACATGCCTGGTGGTTTTCAGAACTTCCCATCAAATGATTAACATGTAAAATGTAAAAGGAAAATTATGTATTCCATTTAAGTTAATTAAAGATTACAGCATTTTCTTCCACTGTAACTACTAAAAGGATTTAATTTGTATTAAAAGCTTCAAGTGTTGGTGTGTGCTCTGACGTGTGTTAAGAAATAAATCACATTTCTCTGAAAGGAGCTTATAGCACAAGAAAATATCCGTGTTTGGAAGGGGGTTTGTTTATGTTACTCTTCTATCACTGAAAAGTCAAATGAGAGGCTTAGATATAGAAAGCAAAATATATGTGGTATATTCAGAACTAGCAAACATTTTAAATTTTTTTTTTTAAGATTTTATTTATTTATTTTTAGAGAGGGAAGGGAGAGAGAGAAACATCAATGTGCGGTTGCTGGGGGACATGGCCTGCAACCTAGGCATGTGCCCTGACTGGGAATCGAACCTGCGATGCCTGGTTCGCAGCCCGCGCTCAATCCACTGAGCTACGCCAGCCAGGGCCAGAACTAGCAAACATTTTAAAATACCAAATCCATCAAGAAAACAGAGAACTTTTAAAAATCACTGTTTTGTTTACATCATGAGTCATGAGAGCAGTCATATGGCATAACCTAGAATGTTTCTGGCACTTGACAGATGATTGCTAATGCTCTCCTCCTGCTAATTATTGGGTGTAAACATAGCCTTGGTGTAACTGGAGACTGTAAACTAAAGTTTCTGACTTTTTTCTTCAGATTTATGATAAATAGAAACCCTTATAACTGAAAGATCTTTAAAAATTATGATCTACAAAGTTAATATATGTTTATTTTTCCCTTGGAAAAAATGGCAAGGAAATGTATCATTAATGACAAAACACACTAGCAATATAATAATACATATGTACATATAGTTCCTGAAATGTTTTCCTTAGATACATCTTTAATCATAATTTTAGTACTATGTCACTTAAATGATTATTGAAATATTTTCTTTAGTAATAAAAAAATTTCTGTGGCTCAAAAAGACATACTTAGATATATGTCTATAAAACATGATTTTGCTGGAGCAATTTTAATTTCAAGAACATAAGAAGGTGATCTTATAATAACATTATATAACAGTAACTATTATTAGTTAAGTTACAAAACTTAGTACACATTACAATAGTATGCATGTTTCATGCCCTATCTTATAATGAGTTATGAAAATCTGATTTTTAACACAAAGAAAACATGAATTTATCCAAATGTCTTTTGCAGTATGTTTCTCTCCACTTATGAGAATACTCCACTTAATTGGTCTTATTAAAGAATATTAATCAAGCCCTGGCTGGTGTGACTCAGTGGATTGAGCCTGCAAACCAAAGGGTCATCGATTCGATTCTCAGTCAGGGCACATGGCTGGGTTGCAAACCAGGTTCCCAGTAGCGGGTGCATGAGAAGCAACCACACAGTAATGTTTATCTCCCTCATTTTTTCTCTCCCTTCTCTTCTATCTAAAAATAAAATAAAGTTTTAAGAAAATAATGTTAATCATTAATTTAGTCATCAAATATTTATTACACCTCTTCTACATGCTCAACACTTAAACAGGAGCTTGAATTACCAATAGAAATCAACAAGACCCCTGTCAAAAAACTACAGTTTAATTAGACAAATAAGTAATGTTAGCTAACATTTATAAGCAACATGTTTTACTATGTGCCGAGTACTCTATTAAAATGCTTTATATGAATCATGCATCTTCATAACAATATGATTACTATTGCACATGGGTAATTTTAGCCCACTTTACAGATGAGAACAATTGAGTGTGGTGATATTAAAATATGCTCCCTTCAAGAGGTGGTGCCTAATTCCCCACGCTCTGAGTATGTGAGCTGGATCTCATGAATTGCTTTTAATGAATAGAATAAAGAGAAAGTATCTGTATGACATTATTGATAGGTCATAAAAGACATTGTGGCTTCCTTTTGCTCTGTCTTGATAGGAAGCCAGCTGCAGTGTGATGAAAACATGCAAGCTCCCCTATGGAGAGGCCCACGTGGTGAGGGCATGAGGCCTCCTTCCAACCCCATGGGAGTGCTCTTCACAGAGGATCCTCTGCCCAGTCAGTCCTTCATCTGACCTCAGAGACCCTGAGCCAGAAACTGTCCATCTAAGCTGCTCTTCAATTACTGACCGACAGAAACTATGAGATTATCACTTTGAGCCTCTACATTGAGGGGATAATTTGTTATTCATTCGGCAATACATAGCTAATACAGTAAGTTTTTCTCTAAAAACTTTTGGAATTTGCTGAGGTCACAGGGCCAGGATGTTGTTAGAGATGTTCCAGCCAGCCTATTATATCTAAAGTGATCATATAATTTATTGTCCAACTTGGTCACTTTAGAAAGTAATAAGGATACTGATAATAATTGTATGGGCAACACGCTGGAATTTTCTAGGGCAAACTGAGACATAGGATCACTCTAATTATATAGCCCATGCTCTTTACTAGCATACAATTCTGCTTCCAGTATGAATAAGTACAGATGATGTGTCCAGTCCGAAAAAGCAAGTATAGCACAGGGTAGGGATGACCCTCCTGCTCTGACAGAGACTGCTTGCTACCTACCCAACATTCATCATCTTCTTCCTGTTTGGTAATAAAAGCCCTGTATTATGTGGTAGCAATAATATGTTTAGCTGGGGGGGAAACCCCAAAAACAAAAGAATGTGTACTTCCTAGTTCCCTTATAAATGACCAAAAGACAACAGTAGGAGTTATCAGGTGGAGCTACTAGGAAAGCTCTGAGAAGTGGGCTAGTTTAAGGATCAGGTTTTCTTTTCCTCTGCAGTCTCTTTATAGGTGTTGCCTGGGACATGAATGAGATGGTCGGCGCTGGCAGCCTTGCTGGGTAATAGAGGTCATGATCTAAGGATGACAAGGCTGAAAATCTGGGTTTCTGATGACCATGGACCCATGACTCCTGTCTTGGGCTGTAAACCTGAAGACTATACTATGTGACAGAAAAATATGCCTTCATCTTTGTTTAAGCAGATACTACTAGGATTTTCAGTTATACCTTACCTCAACTAATCCCTACTAGTACAACCACCTTAATTCCTCAAACAAGAGGTTTAAATTTTGAGTACGAAACATTTGTATTCTTACCCTACTTTAATAGAAATTGTTCTGGCTGTATTGTCACTCTTCCTACTTTTTAAGTAGCTAAAACAGAAGCATTGTCTGGCAATTTTCTTGATGATACAATGTTATTTACAGAAAGCAGGTCGGTTCACTTTTTAATACCTATTAGGGTTTTACATGTCCTATGAAAGCTCATTCAGTTGTTGTTATTAATAAAGCAACTATGAATTAAGTTCTTGTGAGCAATACTCCTTTAGATGGGTTGGTGCCTTTACCACTTTTGTCCCTTCTAAATGATTCACTTAGGGGTTTTTTAAAACTCTCCAGTCTTACTTCCTCTAAATACTTGAAGACTAATTAAAGATTTCCACCTTTCAGTCATTATGGAAATATGACAGGGAATTTTCATGAAATGTTAAGTATTTTGACTTAATAGGAAATGATTACATTCACTGAGAGGTAACGTGCAGAGAGCTCTTGACCACATAATTGTACCAGGTTTAGCTCATAGAAACATAAAAGAATTAAATAAAAGTTTTTGTGTATATTCAGCATTTTTGTGGAGCCTAAAGATATGTCTACAGTTAGTATTTTTTTTTGAGTTTTGAACAAGTAATTACTATTATGGAGATGGTTACATTAATTAATGCTCTTCTTTAGGCATAAGTGAGAATCTTAAAGAAACCGAGTTAACTTTTGAATTCTAACTATTTCAGCTTAATTATTCTACCTTAGTTTACAATATCTTTATACTTAACAAAAATTTTAAACCATGACTATAATAAAATGCTTGCTATAGAGAATAGATCTTTCCATATATCTAAACAGTCTAGGATAAATATATGGAAGAAAACTTTAAGGACGCCTAACAGTTATGTCCGGCCCCAAACCAATAGGGAATGACACTCCTTGAAAGTAATTCAGGCTAATGTTGGGGTGCAATAGATTGGTGTTGTCTAACAGAACTTTCTGCCACAATGGAAACATCCTGTCCCTATGCTGCCCAAAATGCTGGCATTAGGTACATGTGATGACCAAGCACTCGAAATGTGGCCAGTATGACTGAGAAATTAAAGTTTAAGTTTTATTTAATTTTAATAGCCCCATGTAGCTAGCACCTCCAAAATTGGACAGTATATTTATAAATGGTGTTTACAGAAACAAAAGGATTGTATTTGATGGATCCTAAAGTCTCTTGCAACTTTGTATTGCCACAGATGCAAAAATGAGTGGTTGAATTTATTTCCTCTCCATTATCTGCTCCACTGTGCACCAAATATTCCCTGTTATTAATATCTAGAATTGACTCATTCATTAGTTTAGTCATCATAGAACTACAATGTGCCAAGTGTTGTGGGGAAGAAAACCCAGAATCTGCTCTGGCATCACCATTTCTGTCCTTCTTGATTTTCCTTCTTACTGTCTTCAATAGCCCTTCCTTTCTGGGACACTTCTCTCATCTTTGATGTGATGGCTAGGTATTAGGCAGTGGAGACAATACCTAAATGCTGAGACTTCCACATTCACTAGAGATCTTGTTGCTTAGAAGGAGCAAAGCCACTGGAATTGGGGTCATACAGGAGCACTAAGGATTCTGAATCAGATTCAAATTGATCTTAAAGCAAATAATGTGATTTTAGTTGCACAGGTAAGATATGTATCTGGTGGATATTAATTCCCACTATTGCCTTTCCCATGTTTCCCAGGATTCTCCAAGTAGCTTCAGCTGACATGGAGTTTTCTACTTCACTTACACCTCACTTCTGCATCTGGTCTGTTCACCCAACCCTGAACATACCCTCTTTCAACCTAAACTTGGCACAGGATCACTTTTACATTGATTCCTCAAAGCAATCCAAGTGCAAGGTAGGTGCATTGTAGCGGGATTCTGGAGAAAGGTTGAGGGTGATGGCAGTGGGACTAGGGTGCACTGGGATATTAACCTGCTCTTCAAAGCCCTGAGCATCCCTACTGTGGGAACTTCTGCTGCTGTGTCTTCTTTTCAGACTCTTGACCTCCCCTCTGTTGCTTCTGCCCACCTTCACCAGACTTTCTTTTCATTTCTTCTCTTCACCAGGGTCCCCCTTCTTCCTTCTGGGCAAACACTGTGTCTACATTTTCTCACATTCTGAGCAATTCAGGCTTCTCTTTGTTTTGTTCTGTTTTCTCTGAGTCTTTAGGACTTATATTGCCAGACTCAAATTCTCAAATAAAAATCTAAGTTAAAAATCTCTTTAATCTACAAAAAGATTCATGCTCAAGATTTTAAAATAAAACTTCCTCTTTTTTGTATAACTATATATGCCATATAATTATATTTCACTATAAGAAAAATGAGTTTCAGAGAAGACTTGGCTATGGTCATAAAACTAATAAAAAGTATTATGGGAACTAGAAGACCAGGCCCTTGAAAAGAATTTATCTTTCCATTATGTTATAGCCATAGGTGATATGGGTCAAATATGATTTTGTAAACATGTCTGAGGATCTGACAACCACTTATAATATTGTCCCCAATGGAAAAAATATTTCATAAGCACTAGAAAAAATGGCATGACAAATATTTGGAAAACAAATTATTTAAAAAGAAAAACTGTTTGAGTTTAAAAAGCAGTTGAAAAATATAAACATACAATATATAATATATGCTCACTGTGGATTCATATTAACATGTCTTGTCCTCAAGGAGTTTTTCCCATAGAAATCTAAGTACCTACATCAGGGGGAAATATCCTCACATATGGCCCAAAATTTTAGTTTCAGCCTTAAATCAATTATCTCTATTATAAAGCATTAAAACATCCCCCATTCTTTCTCATTGTTATGTAAATCTGGTTTTGTTGGTTTTAAACTGTGAAAATTATTTGATCATTGGTATAATATTTTCATGGTCAAAATGCAGTGTTGGCTTAAAACTTTTTCTGCGTACTATAAATTATAAATTATCTTTAGATATTGTGAAAACTTTTAATGTAACAAGCCATTTCCTCAGTTAACCCTAGTTTTGTGGCTGTGACAGTTTGAAAAAAGCTTCTTGGGTTTACCATACTTTGGTTGCTACTATATTTAGAAGACAATTTGTTTTAGCTTTGACAGAAAAACTTATCATTATTTTTATACGGGTTTTTTATTGGTTAGAAACCATGCTTTATGTTATTTTATACCCGTGCTGTCTTGGTATATGGAAAGGAATGTAAAAACCTTGTTTGCATCATGTTTTTACTAACTGGGTCTCACACGTAATACAGTGAAATCCAAGCTTTTGACAGGTTCAGATACTGAGATTTGTGACTTAATTTGATAATGTAATGCATTCTAGCCCATGCTGACAAGTACAGATGCGTTCAGTTGCATAATTTATAAGCAAAAAAATTCTCACTGTAATTATGCAAATATTATATATTTTCCCTTATTACAAGATTTATTATTTATATTATAGGCAAAATCACACATATATTTATGTGACTTCCCTGAAGTGACAGCTGAATTCCATCTTTTTCCCAAGAGAAAGGGAGGAAAAATCGTAGTTTGATGAGTGTCAGAGTCTTCAAACCCCTACAAGCCAGGAAGGATCTCCTGACAACTAGTCAACTATCTGCACATACTGATTATTTTTTTCTTACTCTTTATTTCAGCAACTAAAGTTTTACAAACAGTTTCTTAAAAGAAAGATATCTGAGTACATTTTGTTTCTATGCTGGAAACTGGAATTTTTACTACAAGTGATTTCGCTTTCACTGTGGCAAAGAAAATGCAGACTGACCTCACCAAAGATCCTGGGGAAGATATAGGCTGTTGAGGGTTTTCCCAGTTCTCATCACCCCGAGGGCAAAAGATGTCCACAAGACCACCAGGTTTAACTGTCCATCTACCACTGAGAAACAGCCATTTCTGAGACTGAAATAACACTTGTCTGGTAATGAATCCTTCTCTTCAATTAAATAACATTTCCTTCATGCTTTAACTCACTGGTTTTCAAATATATCTTGGCGGTGGAACCCTCCTTTCAGATGACGTATTAACAGCTTTTACAAGACAGATAAAAGCAGGAACCGGAAGTTCCAAAGGTCACCATCTAGCACAACCACAGCCTAGGCTTTAAACACTGCTAACCAGCTTATGTTGCACCTACCTCGGGGTTAGCACGGGGTGTACACGCAGGTAAAAGGCTCCTTGTTTCTCTCAAGCTGATTCACCTTCATCTTTCTACAGTGGCCTCAGAATCTTCAGCACTTCCCGTTATTCTCCACTCAGTAAACCTCCCTGAGCATCTGCCTTCCCTACTCTCCAGTCTCCTCCTTTCACAACGCTAAAAAAATCTGCACTCTTTTTGCAACTGCCTCAACTCTGCTGCATTTTTATATCTAATCTCTTACTTCAATACTTTAGCCCAAATCAATGTCATTCAAAATCTCCCAACAAATCTTGTTTCTCCAGGTCTGTGCTATCACTGTTCCCACGATTACTCTCTATTAGACAAATGGAAAAGGATGAAAATAACTTTTCAACTTCTATTTTACAAGTTGAAAAGAATAAAAATTATATATATATTTCCTCTCTCTAGCTTTTCACACAAACATTTTTTAAAAGCTTCTACTTGTGCCTGGATGCTGTGTAAGTTTCCCGCAAAACAGCAGGAACACCACTGGCAGGTGTGAAGCACTATTATGAGTCCACTTGCCTCGGCCCTGCTCAGTACAGAAGGAAATCTCCCTAAGATGTGTTTCTCAAAGGGTGGTCTGAGGCCCACCTCCATCTAGGGTTCTTGTGGGGAAAGTGTGATACCCAGGACCCCAAGCCAGATCTACTGGATCTGAATCTCTGGGGTGGGGACCTGGGACCTGCCTTCTTAATATTTTCTTTTGGAGAGCATTAGTTACCTGTTGTTAAGTAACAATCCCTTCCTTTCCTGACCTCCCAAACATAAGGGCCAAAAGTGACCATTTATTATTTCTCACGATTCTCTGAGGGTTGGCTGGTGGTGTCTCCTGGCTCACTTGATATGGTGGAGGTGTGGCTAGACTGGAAGGTCCAAAATGGCCTCATCCAAACACTATCTGTCTGCTGGTGCTGGTTGTCAGTGGAGTGCCTCAGTTCTTTTCATGGTTTCTCATCCTCTACTTGCCCCTGAAACCAGGAGCGACTTCCTTAGGTGGCATTCTCAAAACAGTGTTCCAAGAAGGCAAAGGTCAAAGCTGCAAGCTCTCCTGAGGGTGAGGCTTTTTTGCACATCATCATGTCCATCACATTCTATTGGTCAAAGCTAGTCACAAGGTCAGACTAGGTTCAAAGTGCGGGGAAATAGATTCCATTTCTTGATGGAAAACTGTGAAGCATTTGTGGCTCTATTCCTCCAACACTGTAGTGTATTGCTAAGTATATATTAGGTACATAACACTTTTAACCGTCATCTTCATGTCTAAATTGAAGTGGTTATGAAACTTCTGGAAAATGGTATCTGTGGGCTCTGCTTTTAAATGGAAGTTTCTTCCTATGTTTGCTAGAAACAAGTTGTTTTGCTTTCAGGTCCTGAAACTAGGCTTGTCAATATCATGACTCATTAAATATGTGTCCAACCTCAGCAGAAAAGGATTCAGACACTCACAAAAAGAGTGTGTATCTACACTTCCATTTTCAACCTTTCAAAGCAGCTATGAAATTATTTAAGAAAAATCATTAATATAACAGGATTGCATAGTTTCGCAATTATTTTATTCAAATTTTTCTGCTCAAACTTTTTCCAAATTAAAAAAATAGTCAGAATTGGCTAATGTAAATTTAGTTTCTTCTTCTAACATAGCTGACCATTTGATAACAGCAAGTGGTCTTACTTTAAAATGATAAAATGGTGGGACAGAATAAAGAGGGACTGAAGCCAATCTGAGGAACGAGGCACAGACTATAAAACTAAACAATCATTCCAGGAGGAAGACCTGAAACACCCGTTTACCTAGCGTTACACAACCTACTGTTCACCAGCAACAACCGACTGACTTGGGCTATCCAGTGCACACCCACACCTCTGCTTCGAGAATTGCCCACTTTCACAAACTATACCCAACATTGAGAAAAGGGATCTAAAATGTATTCTGGGAAAGTGGCCTCTGAAGGGCCTTACATAGCAGTAATGCTTAAGAAAAATATCAGTTTCTGAGTGCAGTAGTGACACAAACCAAGCAAATGTCTTTTTAATCAACTAATAGAAAACATGTGAATACCAGTCCCTGAATTTGCCTGCTACCTCAAGTTACTGTTTGAAATATATTGTACTCTACTTAACATTTGCCTTGGATATTTTCTTTTTCTTTTGGTTTAGAGTGAAGGAAAAGTTTGCCAAAGGCTTATGTCTTCCTGAGTCAGCAACTAAATTTCCCATTACTCTCTCACTGGGTGAGTCACCAGCCATTCTAGGGGAGTCACAGAGTCTTGGCTGTCTGGGCAGGATGAGAAACAACATTGCAGTCAATCAGTCTAGACAGCTTAAGGGGCAGCAACTTGGCCATTTATGGTATCATTTCCCCTTTTTCACTGGGAAAGCCTAGAGAGCAAAGAGACGCGCATAGGAATACATGCAAGGCTACCAGATTTAGCAAATAAAAACACAGGATGCCTGGCTAAATCTGGACTTCAGATAAACAATGAACACTTTTTTTTTACTAAGTGTAAGTTTCACACAGTTTGTGACACACTTATACTAAAAAAAAGGTCACACACCTGAAATTTACACTTAACTAGGCATCCTACATGACCTGACAATCCACATATATGGATCTCACTTCATATTGTCCACCTTTCTTCCTCTGCAGAATGTGAGAGATGAAAGTCTGTTTTCCAGAGTTTTAAAGAACAAAAGTTGAACTATTTTTCTTTCATCTCTTACTAATCATGTAATTACTGTCTAACATCAGAGAAAGAAAAAAATGATCAGTGACAGGAATTCTTTAGAGCAGTGCTTCCTAGCTTTAAAGTGCATGTAAGCCTTAGGTGGATTTTGGCAAAATTCAGCTTCTATGCTGGCAGCCTGAGGTGGGGCCTGACATTCTGCATTTCTCACGAGCTCCCACGTGATAGCATTGCTCTGGTCCACGGACCACACTTCTTGGTTACAAGGTTTTCCATGTTTCTCAAACTTTGTGAGTATTCCTTTAAGCTCCTCAGGTGCTTCCAGGGTGCAGTCAAAACGAGAGCCGTTGTCTTTGATGAATCCAATTTGGCACTGCTTAATGTTGTTGATCATCGCCCGGCCGAGAGGCAGAGCCTTTAAAAAACAAAATTGGCAGGGCAGTTATGACCGTGAGCTGTGGTCTCGGGAGGCGGCACTGGGAAGGGTTGCCACTGCAGTCTTTTCAACGTGCTCCCTTTCAGCTATGCTTTCTAATCAACTGAAACAAGCAATAGGTTTTACTATTTTAACTGTTAGATCACTAAGTATTTTCCAAATTTGGAAATTTTATATCTGCAACACACATTTTTTCCCCATGAGTCTAAAATAATTTATTTCTCTTAATGTTTCTAATGGAAACCAAACAGCCATCACCTCAGAGTTGGTCTGGCTTGGAAAAGATTGGAATTTATCATCTGTGACTCTTTGTGAGGCTTGGCTAGAGTCAAGGAATGTAACTTAAGGAAGAAAATTAAATCTTTAAGTTCTTGTTTTTGCCATAAAGACATGTCAACGAAAATAAAAGTGTGCCTTCAAAGAGACTGGTAAGAATAGAACATGTATGTAACACATATTTGCACAAAATGAACAGATTGTGACATAAAATTAGCTGTGGGAAAACTACAAAAGCCTTGTTTCTTAATCAAACTCCTCACTCTTTTTTTCTTTTAATTTTGTTACTTTAGTGTCATCCATTTTTTCTTAAATTGACTTTTAGACAAAGGGGATGGGAGAGAGAAAGAGAGGAAAAGAAACATCAATATGTAGTTGCCTCTCGCACGCCCCCTACTGGGGACCTGGCCTGCAACCCAGGCATGTGCCCTGACTGGTAATCTAACTGGCGGCCCTTTGATTTGCAGGTCAGCACTCAATCCTCTGAACCTACCATCTAGCTTAGTGTCATCCATTTTTGTCATCTTCCTTAAATTATATTTTTTTTCTGCAGAATTGTTCAGCTTTGGGGAGTTTCTTGTACTTTATACTGGAGTGTTACCCTACAGAATTTTTCTTTGCTTTTCATTTGCGTATTTTTTGGTCCACTTCATTCGTGATGCATTGTCTTCTCTTCTCTCATACGTGCCTAAGCCTACACACTTCATTACTCTCCTGCTGCTCAATTCTCCACCTTGTACCCGAACATTCTAGAATCTGTGGGCAGACCTTGCACCTGGCCAGCCTCCCTCACTTACTCCAGCAGGAGTTACCATGCCCTGGGAACCAACCTTAAGAAGCCCACCCATGCCCCTGACCCTGGGTGGCTCCATCAATGGGTTGAAAGGCTGCCAACAGGAACAGTTGGCTCAGGAGAGGCACAACAGGACCATTAGAGGGTGGGTGGCAAATTATTGTGCAGAGGTTGAACTCTGGGTTTTGAGTGTGCCCTTTCAGAGAACTTTTGCCTAAGGGAGGGTAAAGTAGAAAGGGACTCTTAGGCAACTGAAGTCTCCCGTGATGAGGAGGAAGTTAACCTGATCTGTCCTGCATACAAAATAGCCACCTAAAAATGTTCTGTTCTAGCCCTGGCTGGGTATCTCAGTTGGTTAGAGTGTCGTCCCAATGTGCCAAGGTTCTGGGTTTGATCTCCAGTCAGGGCACATACAAGAAACCAGTGAAGGCATAAATAAGTGGAAAAAGACACTGGTGTTTCTCTCTCTAAAATAAATTAAAAAAATGATGTTTTGTTCTAAACCATGGTAGTTTTACTCTTGCTGCCATGAGGGGCTTATACACATTGTCTTAAGCTGGGCCCACCAATATAGCAGTACAGTGTACAACATGATAATAAAACAGTAGCTAAGCTAATAATATTAAGTACTCACTATGTGTTTTTATATGCATTAGACCATTTAATCTTTGTAATTACTCCAAAAGCACTATTGCTATTTGCCTTTTAAATATGAAGAAACTGAAGCTTAGAGAACAGTGACTTGCCCACCGTCACATAGACAAATGGGTAGTAAGGCCAGGATATGTATCCCAACCAATTAAGTTAGAGGTGAAACCCTGAGTCTAGCATAGCTACCACACATTTGAATGTGCACAGGGCCTCCACTCTGCTACACTACACTTCTCAGTGTTTGCAGGGAATAGCAGGATCCTAAAAGGATCTTAATTTTATACACTAATGATAGTGAATGCATTAACCATAGTAGTTTTCTACAAATTGCACAGTAAGAATTTTACTCATGTTTTTCATTGGCTCTCAGTCCTTCTGAGTATAACAAAAGTCAGGTTCAGATTGGTGTTAAATTGTGTTAACATCCCCACTCACATTTGCTACTCTTCCTTTTCGATAAAGAAGGACAGACCTTGGACTGGGGATCTTTAGTAGAAAACAGTATCTACTGAGAATTTAGTGACATTGTTTTGTGTTCATTTCTAAGGATACCTTCTATTTGTGGCAAATGGGTGTTTTGTTTTCAATTGATGGCAGGAATATATGTCTTCTTCAAATTTAAAAAGTACACATTGCCCAGGCTGGTGTAGCTCAGTGGATTGAGCTTAGGCTACGAAATCAAGGGTCACAGGTTTGATTCCCAGTCAGGGCACATGCCTGGGTTGCCGGCCAGGTCCCCAGCGGGGGCCACGCGAGAGGCAACCACACACTGATGTTTCTCTCTGTTTCTCCCTCCCTTCCCGTCTCTAAAATAAATAAATAAATAAATAAAATCCTAAAAAAGATATTGTGAATATATTTTAAAAAAGTATATAGTAGACTTGATATGCAGATATGTCAAAAATCATGCAAAATCACGCGATTTACAACTTCAGTGGTAAAAGTCTGGAATACTTTCAACAAAGTAACAAGAGAAAAATACTACAATCTTATTTCAACTAGCTGCATGAAAATATTTGAATTAAAAAAGAAATGAAAAGTCTAATTACAAAGAAAACAATGTTAATTGCTTTTGAATTCCCCTGGGCCCTAGATCCGTGGCTTCTAGACTGTGGGGGAAATTAATTACTCTTCCTTCCCTGCTCTGAAGCTGTCCTGCATAGTCCGGAGAGCTCTTGACTTGCTTCTAGAGGCTGCAGTGTGGCCTCCTACTGACTAGCCAGACACAAACCCTAACACTCCCTTCAATTTAGCTTCTCCATCAAGAAATAAAGGATTACAATGTTTCCTCTAGCCTTTAATCTGTGATTCTACACTCAATGCGTCCTCAGTGGTCTGCAAATCAATTAATTTGTCTTCCTCCCTAAGTGCGTTTGTGAGTGTAACTCTGGGTAGGTCTGTACAGTAATACATTTTTTTTTTCTTTTGAGAGAGAGAATATAAGCAATGTTAATGCTTTATTTTGTAAAGTTTCTGTTTATGTTATCGAAAGTGACCAAACTTAAAGGCTCACTGGGGCGGGTTCACACGTCGTCTGCCCTTTATGACCTGATACTATTGTGGGAGAAAGTGCAGGTTTCACTTCTTTTGCACCTTTCAAAGAAACGAGCCTCAGTTACCAGAAGGCTGGTGCCATTTACCAGACAGCGCACTCTCCCATGTTTATTTGTTTTTACACTGGTCACAAAGCACTCTTAATGAGCACTGGCCACTGGAAGAGAATGTAATTATGGCCTGAAAGGATGACCAAACTACCTTCCCTTGGTGAATGGCTAATTCCAGGGAGGCACTTTTCCAGAGCGGCTCCTGTGCATGACCAGCTCCGCTCCATGGCCCAGCATGCCCTGGAGTGAACAGATGGGCCGATACCAGTTAGAGCCCTTACATCTTCCAGGCTCTGGTTGCCTGACAAAAACTGAAATCAAATTGCACACTGAAAACTCAAAATCAGAAAACACTAGCCCAATCCTTGTTGGCTGTATAAAATCGTTTAAAACCCCTACTTGCATGATTCAGAGTTTAATAAACACCTTTTGGAGAGTTCTAGCACAGCTGGAGGAGACGAGACACCCTGTACCCTGTAATCAGGCATTGGGTAGAAAGAGGGGTGTGTACCAAGTTCGTTTCATTACAGTTTACTGCCTGGCATCAACCACACGAACTCATAATTTTAGTAATATTTGCCAAGTAAAATGAGTAGGGTTTCTCTTTGGAATTCATTAGCTTAGATTCTCCTCTGTGTTGGCTAACATTTTGAACACTTCTTGCAGGAGGTGGCATGAAAAGTGTGGATAGAACAGCGTGAGAGATTAACCACACTTGACAGCCTGGGAGTGGAGAGAGAAAAGCCTACAGCGTAATGCTGACCTAGGAGAAGGGCAAAATGAGTTTTTCATTAACAATAACCTTTATGGGTCCTTGCACTGGAGACCATATTACTTGAAAACAATGATGTATTTGTTCAATGTCGAATACAACAAATCTCACATGAAAAGTCTGATATAAAAAATCTAGCTCCAAAAAAAAAAAAAAAATCTAACTCCATGACCTAGATGTGGCACAAATGAACAGTGTTCCCGTCCTTCGGTTATTGCCGTCCTCTGGAGCAATAAACCTGAGCGAACTCTCAGTGTCTTCATGTTCATTTTGGGGTAATGATCTATGAGGGGCCTGACTGTCAGGACTGGTAGAACACTCAGGGAGCAGAAGATGAGAGTGAACTGGAGAAAGATCGCCTCTGCAGCTCAGCGACCCATCTGCACCCAGCAACCTCGCCCGGACTCCTCCTACTCACCCAAATAACCGCACATGACAAATGGCATAATAGTTCAGAAGCTCAAAGGAAAAGAGACTAGCTGTGTCATTCAAGTTAAAGCTGCTAATGGATCTGTTCACTTGGTGATTTACAACAATCAGCCGTTGACCTTACCAATTTCAAAAGTATTTTTTGTTGTAACTTGTTAATTCTTTACAGAAAATCAGGTGTTTACTTGGGTTTTACCTCAGTCCCCTGCTTGCGATTTTTAGTGATATGCCCACTCTAAAGAGATCTTTGCCAAAACAAATGAGTGAGGTTTTCCTGCGGAATTCATTAGCTAAGATACTGATCCGCAGGGAGCTAGAGTGGCTTGGTGTTTAGAATATGATGTGGGACAGATAAAGCTGAGTTTTAAGCTCCAGTTCTATCACTTTTCAGCTGAGTGACTTCACATCACTGACTATATTTTGACTATATTTTTCTTTTCTTGTTTTTCTGTATGGTCCATTTTCAAATCTATCTGTTCTTTTTTTCCTTATGTTTCTCTTCCTTCATGTTGCTTACTTACTTTCAAAACACTTATTTTGTAGCCTCTTTCACATTATTCTATTTTCTCAAGTTCATGGAGGTGCTTATCTCCCCAATTACAGAATCTGCTGACTCTCACTCATGATCAGATATTTTCTCATGGATCTTAGAATTCATCAGAGATCGCTTTGGCTGTGGAAACAAGCTGTGGCTTTACTTACGGAAGTGCTCCTCACAAGGCTCTTTCCTGTCATCCTGCCGGGCCCCAGTGACCCGCACTGGTCCAGAATCAAACTGCCCTGGCCGAGATAAATCTCCGGCTGCTCTTCTGGGGGTTCATGGGCAGACTCTTTCTAGTTCTCCTGCAATGGAGGGTGGGGACCCTTGTGCTTCCGAGTTCACATAGAGGTCTCAGTTTCAGATCTTTACTTGGTCTCTGATTTCTGTTGAATGGCAAGGTCTGAATCTTCTTAGTCTTTGAGGCCTATTTCAAACTTAGAAGCACCCGAGGGGCAGACATAGCCTCAGCTCAACTTGCTTTCCCATTGTTTTTTTTTTTTTTTTTTGCTAGCTCAACTAGGTATTTAAAACATAATTTATTTTATTTTGCCTGACAGTTTTCAGTATTGTTAAGAAGGGCTCTCTATTAGTTTAGGTCACTACGCCACTACAACTATTTCCTTACCTTTTGAAACTTGGTTATCTGCTTATGTGAACTAGGGATAATGAAAGCATGCATCCCTATGGTTTTGGTAAAGCTTAAATAAGAGAAGGGCTACAGTGCTTACGGATGTGCCAGGTAGAGTTGCTGTTCTAGCCCCAGCCACCGTGTGATACTGTGATTTATAATAAGAAATATATATTTGGTCTTCATCCTAGTTTCTGGCATAGAGCTGCTGAAGCCCTTGGAATTTCCTAAGCGATAGGATGATAAAGGTGTCTTTTGTTATTCATGAAAACATCTTTCAATCTTACAGGAGTTAATGAGGTAACTTTTGGAAAGCCCCTAAAGGCAGGGTTGACTGCCAGGGAGATCGGCTCTGATTAGGTGCTGAGAGCGTGGCTCTCCTGGAGAGGGCACGGATGTCCTGAGCCCTTCCCACTTCCCTGGCCCTATGCATCTTTTCCATCTGGCCGCTCCTGAGTTATAACCCTTTATAATAAATGGGCAATCTAGTAAGTGCACTGTTTTCCAGATTTCTGTGAGCCACTCTAGCAGATTAATTGAATCCAAGGAGGGGGTTGTGGGAACCTCTGATTTACAGCACAGGGGAAACCTGGACTTGCTTAACTGGTGTGTGAAGTGGCTGGAGAGGCAGGGCAGATTTGAGGGGTTGAACATTTAACCTGTGTGATCCCATGGTAGCCACAGGTAGACAGTGTCGGAATGCGGTTAAACTTTAGGACACCCAGCTGGTGTTGCAGAATTGGTTGGTGTATGGAAAACCCACACATCTGATGTCAGAAGTGCTGTGGAGTATTCTGACTGTATGTAAAGTATGAGGAGTGGACACCAAGAAAGTATGATAGGAGTGTGTTTTTTTTCCCCTTTACATACCATATCTATAAACTAGCCAGCAGAAAAGAGAAAGACATGTGGAAGAAAGAGAGGCAAACTGCCCACACTAGTTACCTCTTCAGGAAGTTTTCTGAAAGCTCTCATACAACATTTCTACATATCATTTGTCAGGACTTAGTCATATGGCCACAACTAGCTTCCAGGTTGGCTGAAAAGTCTACTATTTTTAGCAAGGTGCATTAATAAATCAAATAATATCAAGGTTCTAATACCAAGGAAAAGGGGCCAGTGGATATTAGCTAAGCAGTTGACAGTCTTTGCCACATCCATACAGTGTGATCACAACTATATAATTCTAAAACAGAACAAGGCATGGGGAATGAGTCAGACATAAAGACATACATATTTTGACTGGGAGCTAGGAATTGGAGAAAGACTCAGAGCTTAGGAAGAGGCAGGGAGGGCTGGCCTAGACAGTGTGTGTAGGGGGGTGTGGTAGAGGGGCATTCAGTGCAGAGAAGTTGAAAATTTTCAAGAACGAAAATAACGAAGGGGGGCTGTCTCAACTGGAAGAAGTGTGACTGAGGACCTGAACAAATGTTTTACAAATATGTATCTTTTTTGTTTCTTTCTCTTCTGCCTACCCTCCCTCCCTGGGCCACTTTACCCATTGTAGGCTCTCACAGATGTGACCATCCATCTCTCTTTTGCAACACCAATTGTGAGCTAACCCTTGTTTGTGTAATGTGTACATTAATAGTCTCAACTCCATTAAAGATGGCACACTGACTTTTTGAACCCTCATGCCTGGCATAGTGCCTGGTACATAATAAATAAGCAGTACATATTTGCTTAGTTAATGAAATGAATACATAGAGGACACACTGGTAGGAAAAGAATGCTGAGAGAACGCATAACAAGACAAGGTTTCTGCAATGAGGCCCGTCCAAGATAAAAGATACATGAGCGTGTAAAGCATCACATCTTTCCCGAATAGTGTTTGTTATGAGCAGTTGCAAATTGGAAGACATTAGTTTCCTTGTAATTATCAGTATCATTCTGTTGTTTTGTTATACTAGGTAGCTCTTACACATATTCTTCTACTTTATCTCTACTTAACTGAATCCTCTGGTCTCTGCCTGACCCTGGGATCTTTTCCCCTTCCCTCCCCAGTCCTGCAGCAAATATAAGTTATCAATCGTAAAAATCATTGCCAAGGTTCACAGGAGAAAGTAACATTCCTTTCCACCTTGTGATACAGCTACTTATCCGTCGTGGGACCTTGTGAAATTGGTTCAACTGACTAATGCCTCAGTTTCCTGATCTATAAAGTGGGAATAACACTAAACCACAGGCCAGGGTTGTTGAAAGGATTATGTGAGGTAATCTACATAAAGCTCTTAGCAGTGACTGTCTCTTAATATGCATTCACCGTATGTTAACAATTATTATTTGCCCAGGGAACAGAACACTAGGAGCTCATGCCCACGTTTTGCATGGGTAGACAAGACCCTTCCTCAAGGACAGCCACGAGAGAACTGTTGAAAGGAAGGCTCGCAGCAGTGGTGGCAGCGAGAGGGGAGGAGTGGTGGAGGCTGGTAGAGGGTCTCCCAAGGTCCTGTAGCCAGTAAGTGGCTGTGCCATGAGGTAGGAAGTGGGGAGAGGTGATAGAGTCCCACCACACTGGCTCTTGGGGTAGTCCCAGGATCAAGTGGGTGGTGGAGGAAATCTGACCTGAGAGGGAGCAAACAAGGCTGGCTGCAGCCATATGAGTCACAGCTTCTGGAGAAGAAACAGGACTGACTCAGTGGATTTGAGAGGAAGGGAATTTCCTTAAGGACCTGCTCCTGATTTAGCCGCTGTTTGCTGAAGATAAAGTAAGCCACATTTGCAAGTTGTGTTAGGCAAAAACAAAACACACAAAAAAATACCCCTCAAACAAACTGTGTAAGATAGGAATTTACTGGCTCACGTAGCCAAAAAATCCAGGGGTGGGAAGCTCTTGGTTTCTGTTGTCTTTTCATTTACTTCTAATCTCCACATCAGGCAGGATCCACGCTCGGGTTTCATTCTAAGGCTCTGCATGGTGCCAAGAGAGCTGCAGCAGCCCCAGCTGTAGGACCTTTCCAGTGAGAGTCCAGCAGGAAAGAAGGAGTCTGCCACCTTGATGGCTCCAGCAACAGTCTGAGAGTCTCATTAGCATGATTGACTTGCTTGTGAATTAGTAACAGACATCATATAAAATGATGCTCTGGCCCAGACTGGCTCACATAGCACCCGCCAGAGCTGAAAGTGAAGCCAGCTGCTTAGCAACTACACGCAATGAGAGTGAGGAGGGGTCAATCCCCGAACAGACTGTGGGCTCTTCCCAGAAGTAGGGTACGTAGAGGCTGGGAAGCCAGACAAAATATGTTTACTACATTTCCCATTATTTTATCTTGCCATGTGTTGTAGGCACTGTTGAAATGCTACTGTAGTAGATACAGTAAGAATGCTGAGAAAACATACCCTTTCTTTGGCCACAGGTATGAAATTCCCTTAAGAATAAAAAGGTACCAGTAATTGTTCTATAGTCAAGTTTTGATAGTCTTAACAGTACTGGGCTATCCTATTCCTTGGCATATAATTCAGGGTGTCTTTTATTATTCATCTTCATACATACACACATACATACACATATATGTACATCTGTCCTGTCTCCTTATCATATCACCAGCTACCAGAAAATAGAGGTCTGCCAAGGTGCCCTACATAGAGTCAGTACCAATAAATAATCTTGTTCAATGATTCACTCACTTAAGGGCTCTGTTTCCAGTCAGATCTGACACAGTCAGAAGCATTTGAGCTTCTGCTTGCTACAAAACAGGAATTATAATTCTTTTGGCAAATGTTAAATCATCGTAACTCATTATTTTTTAGAAACACATTTTGAACAATATCCTGCTGACTGGAAAGATGTATACCATCCCGCAACAGAACAATTGCTCATTCAACACAGTGTTTTAAATGGAAACAAAATTTCCAGTAATTAATTTTAATCACGTACTAGTCTGTTTTTAGCAGATAGGCCCACACTAGTGTTCTTTTGAAAGCCAACAATTTTTCCAGAACAGGACAGTTCATTTCTTTTCCTTTAGATTATAACTAAGGTATAAATTAATCAATTTAAAGGTTGAGAAGTATCCATTTAAATCTGAGGCTCTAGGCCCGAGCTCTGATGGTGGGGGTTGGAGGGTGTGTGTGTGTGTGTGTGTGTGTGTGTGTGTGTGTGTATGTGGGCAGGGGAATGATGGAAATTGACCAGTTGTCTGGGGAACATGGAATTTGGGATACTACGAGAAAGTGCCAAGAAACAAAACCAAAGTCCAACCAAGATACGAATCTAAGAGGAATAAGCGGAAAGACTAATTCAGGCAAGGGGCAATAGGAAGCAATGACAGTAATAAGAATAGTATTTATACAGCATTTGTACCATGAGGTTAGGACTGCCTAGGTACTTCACACAGGAACATGTATTCTCCTCTGTCTAGGCCACATGTGAGTATGGACTAGGTTTATTTTGGCCATCTAAGGTCTTGCTCAGTAAATATTGTTGAGTACTAATAGCAATGGATTTGCCAAAACAGAGCAAGTGGAATAAGGAATGAAGGCTAAGGGGCAGATTCTGAGACACTTCTGAGCATCCAAGTAAAATTGCTGACTCTTCCTGCGGTGTGTCCAAGGCCTTGGCTGTGGCTGAGGAGGGGCTGCTCACGTGTGTTAAGGCATATCACACTCTAACCAGGTTTTGTCCACATTCCAAAGATAATTTGAATCTTGTTTTCACTAAAGCAGCCAACGATAGCTAAATGATTGCGGCACTATAAAAATCAGTCCGTGTGTCTTGCTCTCTTCACCTTATCCTGCTTCCCCTCCTAACCTTCCCTGCTCAAGCATCCCAGGGGACTCTGGGATTTCTAAAGTGAAGGCAATCCCATCTTTGCTGGCAGTAATGCTGGGCAGAGTTTTTTATCTGATGTTAGGCATGTGTAGATGTGTCTTTTCTGGAGTTTTGTTCTGGTAGCAGCACAGGAGGCAACTGTCCTCAGTAACTGAATTCTGGGTATACCTACGTCTTTGCTTAACACATTGCTCTGGATTAGTGCTAATCAGCAAGTCCGAAGGGACAATTATTTTGGTCTGCTAGGCATGCATTTAATCAGCAAGGAATTTTTTCACTCCCAGGAGAAGGCCTTTGTGCTACACAGCCTCTGTTATGTTTTCTTAGCTAAGCAAAGTGTCTAAGTAATACACTGAATTTCTTAAAGGGAAACCACCAACACATTCATGAGTTGGGAGATGAGAGCGAGGAAGGAGAGAAGGTATCTCTAGGCAAGAGACTTTGCCAGTTAAATAAACATCGAACAATGGAAAAACAAGTCAATGAAAAACTGAATTGGAGGATGCTCTTTGCTACTTATAGAAGGCCACCTAGATCATGGAAAGCAATCTGGAGTTTCATTAGTGATGCAGCCATACAATGGTTTGATCACACAGTAACAGACATTCTTCATCTGTAGGCTATCAAACCAATAATAACCTCTTTTGTGACACAGAGAAACCCTAAGTTATTAAACTGCTGGGACAGGGAAGTGGAGTATGAGTTGGGGAGGTTTAGATAGCATAGCAATATGAAAAGGGTCATCGATATTTCTCACCTTATAAATAGTTACGTTTAAATGGAGAGTATTTGAATTCCAGTTCTACCAGTTATTGAATTTTTAAGTCTCTCTGTATTCTTGTTTCTTTGTCTATAAACTGGAGATAATATTAGTATTTAATATATGCTTCATGGAGATGATGACTAAGTTATGTACAACAAAAAACCTTGGAACAGTGTTGGTAACTTATTATAAAGTTTAGTATATGCTGCCACCAGTGCTGTTATTATTATTATATTTACATATATCTCTAAATTCCTCTAAATTCAATCACATTTCTTCTATTTTCCTTGTCCATGATTCTGGGTGGGTGATAACTGAAGACAAAGTTTCCTTTCAGATTTTATCATCTTCATCAAGGCTAAATCCTCATGTTTCTATGTGGAGGGACTTCAGGTAAACTATGACCTCGGGTCTCTGCCCTGTTACTCACTTCTCTCTGGGAGGTTTGAGAGAAGGACCTGGGCTTTGTGGTCAGTGGGTCTGTCATTGTGCCAACCAGGCACACTGTGGGCTGGTTCTCTACCAGGCAGTCAGGCCCGACCCCGCGGGCAGGGAGGAAGACTTGAGCTTGTCTGGCTCTTCCACCACAGGGTAGGTGATAAGCCTACTGTTTTAGGAGTATAATATCAAGCCATCTGGTTATATTTTCCAGTACAGTTTTCATCAGTAATAAAGCGATATTTCCCTACCAATATGACTTTGATGTCTTTTTCTCAGTTTGACTCAAAGGAACAATAATGCTATTTACTGAGTCTCCAAATTCTCCACGTTTCTTATGTGTAAGGTTCTGGGAGGTTATTGCAGCTGATGTGTTGATGACTAAGATAAATTATCCTCCTCGGGGAGCTTGAAATCTAGTAAATGAAATGACAACTTTCCGAAAGTAATTATAACACAAGACAAATAATTAAAACAGGAAAAGCAAATTTTATGGGAAATCTGGAGTAAGGAGAAATCACTTCAATCCAGAGGCATCAAGAAAAAACTAATGGAAGAGATAGTATTTGAAGTGGTTATCACTTACAACATGGTACTGTTTTATATGCCAACAATTAACTAACAAAAAGGGAAAGTAAGAAAACAATCCCATTCACAATTGCTACAAAATGAATGAAATACCTAGGAATAAACCTAAATAAGAATGTAGAAAACATGTACTAAGAAAACTATAAGACACTGAAGAAAGAAATTGAGGAAGATACAAATAAGTAGAAACACATACCATGTTCATGGATAGGAAGAATTAATATCAATAAAATGTCCATACTATCCAAAGCAATTTGTAGATTCAGTGCAATTCCTATCAAGATTCCAGTGACATATTTTGCAGAACTAGACAAAATATTTCAAAAAATGTATATGGAACCACAAAAGGCCCCACATAGCAACAGCAATCCTGAGAAAAAAGAACAAAGTTGGAGGAATCATGCTACCTAATAACAAACTATACTATAAGGCCATAGTAATGAAACAGCAATTCAGAGCCCAGAAATAGAGCTACACCTGTAGAGTTAATTAATAATCAGCAGAGGAAGCAAGCACAAGCAATGCCGTTGGGAAAATTGAGCAGGTATGTGCCAAAAAATGTGACTAGACCAGCTTCTTATACCACACATAATAATAAATTCAAACTGGATGAAAGACTTAAATGTTAGACCCCAACACATAAAAATCATTGAAGAAAACTATAGGAAACAAAATCTTGGACATTGCTCATAGCAATATTTTATTGGATATATCTCCTCTGACAAGGGAAACAAAATAAAAAAATAAATAAATGGGACTACATCAAACTAAAAAGTTTTGCACACCAAAGGAAATTATCAACAAAATAAAAAGACAATCCACAGAATGGGAGAACATATTCGCCAATACATCTGATAAGGGGCTAATATCCAAAATTTATAAAGAACTTACAAAACTCAACACCAAAAAAAAAAAAAAAACCCAGAATAGACCTATGAAAAGATGCTCAAAGTCACTAATCATCAGAGAAATGCAAATTAAAACCACAATGAGATACCACCTCATACCTGTCAGAATGGCCATCATCAATAAATCAGCAAACAACAAATGCTGGAGAGGATGTGGAGAAAAGGGAAACCTTTCCACTATTGCTGGGAATGCAAATTGGTGCAGCCACTGTGCAAAGCAGTATGGAGATACTCAAAAATTAAAAACGGATCTGCTTTTTGACCCAGCAACCTCACTTCTGGGAATATATTAGAAGGAACCCAAAACACTAATTCAAAAGAACATAGTCATCCCTATGTTCATTGCAGCATTATTTACAATCACCAAGATATGGAAGCAGCCCAAGTGTCCATCAGTAGATAAGTGGATAAAAACAGTTATGTGACATTTACACAATGGAACACTATTTGGCCATAAAAAAGGGGAAAATGTTACCCTTTATGACAGTATGGTTGGACCTAGAGAACATTATGCTAAGGGAAATAAGCCAGTCAGAGAAAGACAAATAGCTATGAGTTCACTAATATGTGGAATCTAATGAACAAACTGAACTAACAAGTAAAATTGAGATGGACTCATAGATGGAGAACAGGATGACAGCTAGTGGGTAGGAGGTAAGGGGGTGGAGGGATTGAGCAAAAAAGGGAAAAGGACTCATGGACATTGAAAACAGTGTATTGATTTCAGGGAGAGGTGGATATAGGGGGACTAAATAGTAATGGAAAAAATGAGAAAGATTAAATAAAAAATAAAATGAGAAAGATTAAATAAAAAATAAAAATAAAATGGCTACTACTTGACAGACTAAATGCAGTGGAGGAAAACATTTTAACACCAGGGATGCAGAAAAGCATGAACATTCCAGGAGAGGGCAAGCAGCAAGGCAGTGTCTGTGGAGATGAGAGTAGTTCATCCTGGCTGAAATTTAGAAAGAAGTATAGAAGATGCTGGACATGTTTGGGCCAGATGGTGGAAACCCATTACAAGTGTTTGAAGTGGCACTAACTTTAGGGTTGCACTTAATGAAGATTAATCAGGCAATGACATACAAGACAGACTCAGTTCAGAGGTTGGAGAATGGGAGTGACTGGGGTAGAGCTGAGATTTAGTTCCCTGTTTGTTTGATACTAAGCATCCGTTTATCAGACTAAAACATACTTTTTAACATTTTTTATTGTTGTTCAAGTACAGTTTTCTGCCTTTTCCCCCAACCTCTCCCCACCACCCCAGTCCTCCCTACCTCCCTCTAAAACATATTTTTTAAAAAGATTTGTTTTGGGGGATAAGACAATGAACTTGGACTTGGACCCTGAGTTTGAGATGCCGCAGGACATTTAAGTGAATAACTCCAGTCACTCTGGCTCCATGCCATCCTTCACCTGTGGCGACACAAACTCTGTGTCTCTATGGCAGAAACTACAGAGAATTTGTTGCCACTTTTACTCTTACAGCAATTCTTCAATTTATTAGCTCTGTAACCGAGGGCTTTTTATTTAATCTCTCTCAGCCTTACTTTCCTAATATGTCAAAATGAGAACCTATGTCATTGACCCCTGAAAGTCAGATAGCATATGTACCTATCTTGCACAGGTCCTGGCATGCGGTAAGTGCTAGGGAAGAGAGCTATCACTATCATCGCCGTCCTTACAGAGTTGTCTTCAAATACTGGCTCTGCCATTTACTAGCTGGGCAATTATTTAACTTCTTTAAACCTTGGTTTGCTCATGCTTAAAATGGAGATAAGAAGAATGACTACAACAACCTCACTGTTGTAAAGACTTATGAGGTGATCTTTGCACAGAACGTTTTAAGAGGATAGTGCTAATAGCTCCCAAACAGAGTTGCGAAGATTTAAGTTCTTCAGTGTATTTGACATAATAACTGGCATACAGTCAAGACTCCAAATATTACTATTATTATTACAGCTATACTGCTACTACTAGTGCTACAATTACGTTAGGAAGATAATCATCACCTCTTCATTAGCTGGATCTTTAAAAGAATCTCCTTGATACCTATTTCACTTAGAAAATCAAGTAGATGAATAGACAGATGTTTTAAAATAAACTGAAAATATCTAGAGGGCAGTTTGCTCTGTGTATTAGTAACTTAGAAGCGTTTGGGCTTCAGTAGGGATTTTGGAATCATATGCACAGAGACTATGCTTGAGGACCCTGAGGGAGCACAGGGAGAGAGAGGGGCTGAAAAACCTCACTAGGTGTTTGCTCAGAGCAGATGGAAGGAAGAAGAGAGGCCAGGAAAGAGCAAAGGAGGGAAACTTAGTGATCCAGGAGTAAAATGGCACCAGTCCCAGTCCAAGGAAGGAGAACCTTACAGAAAGGAGGAGGGTGGTCAGCATTGCTAAGGGCACATAAAAGCTTGAGAAAAACTACAGACTTTGCTAGTTGTGGGGTGATTGGTGACCTTCAGAGAACAGTTTTAGAAAGTGAATCAAGGGTGAAATCTAGATTCTGAGGAAGTGGGGAGTGGGCGTCAGAAAAATGGAAGCTATGATGGTAGCCTGCTTTTTAAAGATGTTTCCAAAGAAGAGCAAAAAAAAAAAAAAAGTAATAAGGTCAAGGGAATATTTTTACAAGGAGAGAGAATCTTTGTAGGAACTAAAAAAGGGGAAAAAATGAAAATACCATCAAGAGACATCCTTGCAGTATACAAATATAGAGAAAACAGGGAAGAGTGGGAACACAGGGGCTGGCTGAGCTTTATTAAGGCAGAGACGCACATCTTTCTTGGAGGCAAGAGTAAAGCAAAGGCAGGGGCAGATTAAGAAGATCAAGAGATACTGAGATAGAGCAAAGGGAATTGCATGAGGTCCCCATCAGATATCTTGAATCTTACAGGCAAACAAGAAAGTGACCACTATGTTCTCAGAGATTTCCAGGAAGGGGGTGGGAACTGAAGGCCAAGGAGGACCAAGTGGAAGAGCTGCTGTTGAAAGTTGACTGCACATGGGGATGTAAAATGCAGCAGAGAAAATATAGTCAATAATATTGTAATAATTATGTACGGTATCAGATGGATACTAGACTTATTGGAGTAATTAGTTCATAAGTTATATAAATGTCCAATCACTATGTTGTACATCTGAAACAAATATATTGTATGTCAACTGTAATTGAAAAAAATTTTTTAAAAAGAAAGTTGGCTGTAGCTGAATACAATAATATCTGAGAAGTAATGAGAGCTTAGCTGAAATACATCGAAATAGATCTACTCTAGTGACTTTTTCTAGAAATATTTAATGTCCAGGGAGTAGGAGCAGACAAAACATATTTTATACTAAGCTTGATAATGCTGAGGCTGGAAGGAGAGAAGAGAACAATGGCAAAGGAGGTGGTATGGGGGTTAGTAGTATATGACTGACATAATAAATGAACCTGGCAAAGAGAGAACACAGTAAAGGGAAGAGAGAATTCAAGACACAAATGGGTACCATGAGGATTAAAAACAAGTTCATTGACCATGCAGAAATGGAAGAACTTGAAGTTAAAGTGTGGATTTTCAGGGGTCAAGATCTTGCAAATGGAATGTCAAGTGAAACAGAGTTCAGGGAGGCCTTGCAGGGGGCAGCTTAGTTGCGGGGGGGGGGGGGGGGGGGGGGGGGGGGGGGGGGGGGGGGGGGGGGGGGGGGGGGGGGGGGGGGGGGGGGGAGCTCTGCTGCAGGAAGCTGAGAAAGCAGGAGGACCATGAAAGGCGGTGCAGGAATACGACCCAGCAGCCTGGCTCCAAGCCCAGCTCTATCTTGTTAGGTGACCCTGTGCAAGTTTCGAAATCTTTCCACATGTTGCTCCTCTGTAAAATCAGGGTCATATTAGTTCCCAACTTTTAGAGTTGTTATGAGGACTAAATGTGATGATATATATTAAATGTCTCACATTTGATACCCAGTAAGGGCTCAAAGTATAGCATTTATTAAGATTTAATGTTAACTTTTGGCATTTTCATGAATCATAACTGTCTGACCTTGGGAGGATGACAGGGCTTAAGGTGCAGAAGACTGGATGGAGGACTGAATCAAGGGAGATGTTAGCAGGTTTGGGGGTGAGTGGATGACTGGCTGAGGACGGTAGGAAGCCTAACTAACAATGTCTTCAATAACAGACATTGACTACCTCAAAACCAGAAATCCCCAGGGAGATCTGCTCCAACGTTTAGTAGCATTGGCTTACTGACATCCCGAAGGACCCGATTCTTTCTTTGCTTGTTGGATTGTCCTCTTAGGTTATTCCCCTCCATGTCCCCAATATCATGGCTGAGGTTTCAGGTATCCCGAGTCTGAGGGATCCTTAGTGGATCTCTCTGGAATGTGAGGGGGCTAGCACCTATTGATTTCATTTTGAAGAATAAGATAATTGAGAAATACCATTACATATTTTGCTATGCAAATGATGCCATAATCAGCACCCATGTAGAAGCCTTATTATGCATATGTGAAGTATTTTCTGGGATGCAGAGGGAGATACAGAATTGCTTCCACAGAAGGCACATTTTAAATGTTGTACCCTCTTACAAAGGGCATCACCACTTTACAATCTCATGAGCATTAGTAGTAGTATATAAACAAAAAAAGATTTCCCTACTTCCTATCCAAATTTTGATAAAATCAAACTTTTAAATATTTGCTAATCTGGCAGATGAAAATGCATCTCATGCTCTTTCAGTGTGCATTTTCCTGGTTAGAGATGGCATTGACCATGTTTTCAACTATTTGTGGATCACTTACATTTATTTTATGTGAATCTCCTATTCATAAACTTTACTTGCATTTCTATTGGTTTGTTCATGTTCCCTTAATTTGTAGAAATTCTTCAGGTAGTCTAGAAACTAATTCTTTTATTGCTATCTAGGCCTACCCTTTGCCTTTCAGCGATGTTGGAGGTGACTACTACAGGAAACAATGTTTCATTTGAACACAACTTCTTGCACTCTTTGGTTCTTAGGCTGTTCTACTGATAGTAACTATTTGATCTCCAGGGTCAACTCTGCCCACAGCCAACTACAGGAAGCTCTTTACACAGTTCCATAAAGCACAAGGAAAGAAAAGCTCAACTGCTCAAATATATTTCAACCCCGTAAGTCTGATGCCATGACTGAAATTTCCATGAGTCACTTCTAAGGGACTTTCTGGGAACATGGATTTTAACTGGGTGAAGGATGTATTTCTTGTTGAGACTGGATATCAGCCTATTAACACATCAACCATGATTGTGTTGTCTGAGTAAGTGTTTTTGCCATTTATTTTTTATTGGGGAAGATGAGAGGTAGAGACAAAGAAAAGCATGTTTGAGACACAGCACCTGGCCCTTGTTCTTGAAGAACTTTTATGGAGGGCTTTGGGTAGCAAGAAAGTAGCTTCAGGGCAAACTTTGTCAGGAAGAAAGAAAGGAGAAGACATAAAGGGAACACTCTCAAAACAATCTGTTTTTTTTTCTCCCCTTAGCTGGAGTTCTTTCAGTCCTGTACTATTCAGGCCACTTACCAAGTCAGTGTCAAAAGGTGACAGTTTCCCACTGAAATTAGATGCTGCTTTGGTTACCCTCCTGTTAAAGCACACTTAAACAAACAGTTCTATCGCTATGATTCCACAGACCCTTTCACGTTCCTCACCCGAGTCCTGTGATAAAGTCGGGAGATGGAATGTGAGGGGACTAAACAGCCAGTGGCATAAAAGCCTGTCTTTTGCTGTGTGTTAAGTTGTGAGAATTTGTTCTATCCTTCAGGTGGTTTTTAGTCTCTGAGAAAACTACATTTAAGGAAAGCAGACGTTAATGAGTCACATTTGAAATCTTATAGTTTGAAACACATCTTTTATTTGTATATGAAGCAGCGTCTGCCAAGTAGCTTGCTGAAGTCCTCAGCTCAATCTCTATCAAATGGTGGATTTTCCTGTGTCATCGATACCAAAAATGTTGGACAAGATAATCTGTAAGAACACTGCCAATTGCTGAATTCTATGCTTTTTAAAGTGAACTTTATGCCCTTTTTGCATTTGCCCCAGTCAGGTACCCACTAGACGGTACAGGCCCAGCTCCTTTTCTCCTCTGGCTATTTCTTTACCTCACCGTCCAACCATTAACGAACGGTGAAAAACTTAGGAAAAAGGAGAAAACTTTCAAAGTGTCAGAATGGGAGCAATATTTATTCACTATTTAATAAATAGATACAGATTACTTACCATGTGTTAGACTAACCACAGACAGACAGACTAACCGAATAATCAGAAGCGCGATTACAGCTGAAGATGAGCGACACGAAGTCTCCCTGTAACAAAGGAACAAAGGATGAAGGACCTGGCTGAGGAGTCAGAAAAGCTTCTCGCAGGAAGAACCAGCCCCTGAACTGAGATCTGAGGCAGGAGGGGGGTTACAAAGTGAAAGCGGGGGTAGGTTCGCCGTGGTAAGAGCGTTTCAGGCGGACAACACAGACAACACGCACCCAGCGGAGTCCTGCCGCGCGAAGGAGCAGCGCGCTCGGGAGCGGGAGGGGCGCCCCTCCGAGGCGGCGGGAGAGAACAGCCCAGACTGGGTGGTGGTGTGGGTACTGGAGATGGTTCTCCCTCTGATTCCTTGCTACTCTCTTCGTCCCTCTTTTTCTCCTAGCAGACAACAAACACTTCAGCTAGGCACTTTATACATTCAAACTCAACTCTAATTCCAAAATAACTTGATGAGTATATAATGGAATGTATGAACTCATGACTCTACCTGAAAAATTTCTGCTTTGTCTTTTCTGCCCCTTATATACTTGAGCTATCCTAAAGACAGCAGACGGTTTTTGTAGGGGCAAGCCCCGGGTTATCTGAAAAGGGAGAGAGAAAAAAAGGAGAGGGGTATTTAAATGTGTTTTGGTTGTGTTGAATCCCAAGGCACGGGACTTAGGAAAAAAAACTACATTCATGTGTGATTTATTTGATTGTGGCATATAGTATTTATACTGAGTGTGTATTGTGTGAAAAACTGTTCTGAATATTTTACATATTAGCTCCTTGAATCTTCATGCTTAACCCCATAATGATGCCCATTATACAAATAAGAAAACTGAGAGAAATCTCCAAGAGTGTGCAGCTCACAGAAGTGAAGGAAGCCGAGAGCTGACCCCAGACAGTCTGTTCTCAGAGGCCACACTCTTCAGCTCTGGACATTGCTTGCTTATTTGTATGAATCACTTGCTTATTTGTACGGCTGCCAAATGCATTGTTACCTCCTAAAACCATTCCCTTCCTCCTTCTCCAGCAGACGCCTCAGGACACCTTAGGAAAGAAAAGCCCTCCTGGCACACGTGATCTAGTCACGGAATGAAGAGGAAAATAAGCTCTGGTGAAACTCTGTAAAGACAGCTACTGAAACTGCCTTTTCTCCAACAAATAAGAATATGGAAGTAATTTTGTGGCCAGTGAGCACGGAATACTTAAGATATGCAGCAAGCTGCCTGTTGCTCCAGATTCCTGAAACAGGTCATATGAAAACAGCTCCAAGGCTGCTTTTGAACAGGGATTATCATCAAGTCTACACCACTCAAGTAATTACAGCAGAAAAAGGACCGTTTTCGACAAAGCTGCAGAACTTCTCTGATTTGCACTGTTTGTCACTTTCTTGGCACATACTCCTTCTTTCACCACTGAACTGTACGAGAGATCATGGGTTCAAGGTTGCCTCATTCTCGTTTGGGTTCAAATCAAATTCGACAGTGCTTTTTTGGATGAAGGGGTTTCCCTGAAGTAAATGGAATTTCCTCCACTTTTTTGTTTTTGAAATCTAAAGAAGCAGGCAGTTCCTCACTCCTCCCTTTTCCCTTATGTCACTCCATTGTACGTTCCCTCAGCTTTCTTGCTACTTTCTCACTTTCTTAGCAGGTCATGTGTCAACCACTGTCATCAGCACTACACACCTGTTCACTGGACAACCCTCTGAGAGTACATGGCAGAGTACGTGGACCGGATGCAGTTAGGCTGGGAGAGGGAGAGGGGAAGAATGTCACAGATCTCTTTGGAATTTCGAGTCCCTCTCTAAGTGGGAAACAGATGAGGAACCCGAAGCCCAGCGAGAGTACAATGCTCTCTAGACTGCACAGCGGCAAAGTGGCGCAACTGCGATTTCAATCCAAGCAGTCCGACTCCAGAATCTGCACTCTCAGCCTGCATGCACGACAGCGCAGCCCCTCCCTGATTAAATTAAACTCAGTGCCCCCTGCCTGAATGTGGAAAGATGAGCATGGCTAAAGAAGAACAACCTTGCTGATTGTTCTCCCTTCAAGCTCACGGCTTGACATAGCCCTGAAAGCCTACTCTACTTTCCATGCCAGTTCATTTGTTGATTATTTCCTATCTTTTCTCTTTTCAAATCTTTGCTACCACTTCTCTAATTTTCACTCTGCTGATGACTTATTTCTTACTTCATTGGGACGACAGAAAAAACCAGAAGGGAACATCCATCCACTTCCACCACCGCATCTACTGGCCGGCTCGCAGCAGGTCCCAGGTGCTCTGCCCATCCTTGGACCACATGTCTCTGCTCCTGTCTGAATCCAATAACTTCTCCCTGCGCACTGGAGCCCACCCCTGGCCTCCCCAGGAATCCGTCTTTGAAATTTCCCCCCTCCTTTGTCATCAACTCTCCTATCCTACTACATCATTCCCATCAGTAATCTGATACATGGTAGTATCTCCTATCTTAAAAACAAAAGCCAACTTCTGGTTTTAGGTCTGGCATGTAAGGAGCTTGGCAGCTGTCTTTCTGTCCTAAGAACAAGTAAATAGCTAGAAAAATGGAAAAATCAACTTTTCTAGATCCATCAGAGAAGTGAGGTCACAGGCAAGCCACTTTCCCCCAAATTGGAAAGACAGACAGGTAACTATAGAGAATCACAATTTCCTGGAGCAGAAGCTTGCATGAGAACCAGTGCTAGACTAGGAAAACTTGAACTGTAATTGCCAAATTGCTGGAGGCTCAGTGTGAACACGTCTGAGTGTTTAAAACTCCAGGGGGACCCAGTCGTAGGGGAAGCCTTCCACCCAGTTTTGTGAGTTTTTCCTCCAGGAGCCCTACCTGGTTATCACACTGAATATCACAGCGTGATATTCAAACTTGTGCTTCAAACAGCGGGAGAGGCAAGGGAACCACTTTGAAATACGCAAGAGCACACTCTTGTGTTAAGACCTGCTCATAAGGGAAACTATTTTACCAGGGCCTACACTATTGGGATTTTATCAGAGCCTAACCAACCTGGAGAAAGGAAAGTAGACAACTCCACTCCCCACCAGCCATCCTGTCCCACCTAAGGGGGTGAGAGGCAAAAACTCAGAAGCACTTCAGAAGTTCACGTCCAGAGGCACAGACTCTCTAAAAGACTTGAGACTTACTCACAGGACTACAGAATGCTTTCCCTTCCCCTACACCTCACCAGTGTATTATTATTCCCAGTAGTTCTTTACTCAGTATATCATGTTCAGCTCTCAAAAAGAATTTAGATGCATACTAAAAAACAAAAACAAAAACAAACAAAAAAGCAGTTCAAAGAGAGCAAGCATCAGAATTGGACTCAGATATAGCAGGGATGCTGGAATGATCAGACCAGGAATTTCAAACCACTATGATTAATATGCAAGAGCTCTAATAAATAAAGGAGACAACATGCAAGAATTGCTGGGCGATGTCAGCAGAGAGGGGGAAATTCTAAGAAAGAATGAAATAGAAGTACTAGAGTTCAAAAACACTGTAGTGTGACAGAAATGAAGAGTGCTTTTGAGGGGCTTATTGTTAGACTGGACACAGCTGAGAAAAGAATCTCTGAGCCTGAGGATAGTTTAACAGAAACCTCCAAAACTGAAAAGCAAACAAAGGAACAAAAAAAGACTAGGAAAACCACCCCCAGAACAGAATGTTCAAGAACTGTGGGACAACTATGAAAGGTATAACGTACATATAATAGGTATACCTGAAGGAGAAGAAAGAAAAATGAAAGGATATCATTGCAGATCTCACAGACATTTAAAGAATAATTATACTTTTCACAAAAATTAACTCAAAATGGATTATAGACCAAAATGCAAAATGAAAAATTGTAGAACTCCTTGAAGATAACATTGGAGATAACTTAGATGACCTTGCATACAGCAATAACTTTTTAGATACGACACCAAAATCAGGAAAGAAGGAATTGATGAGTGGGACTTCATTACAGTTAAGGACTTGTATTCTGCAAAAAACATGCCAAAAGAATGAGCAGACAGGCTTCAGAGTGGGAGGACATATTTGGTAAAGAACTGTTACCTAACATATACAAAGAACTCTGACAATTCAACATAAGAAAACCAACAACTGCATCAAAAAATGAGCCAAAGACCTGAACGGACATCCTACAAAGAAAACATATAGAAGGCAAATAAGCATATGAAAATATGTCATTAGGGAATTGCAAATTAAAATAACAAGATATCACTATACACACCTATTACAATGGCCAGAATCCAAAACATTAACAACAATACATGCTGGTGAAAATGGAGCAACTGGAACCATCATTGCTGGTGAAAATGCAAAATAGTTACAGTCATTTTGGAAAACAGTTGGCAATTTCTTACAAAACTAAACATTTCTTAGTATAAGATCCAGTAATTGTACTCCTTGATATTTACCCAAGTTGAAAAGTGATGTCTACACAAAAACTTGCACATAAAGATGTTTATAGAAGCTTTATTTATGATTGCCAAAGCATGCAAGCACCCAAGAAGCCTTTCAGCAGGTCAATGGAAAACTAAACTACGGTACATTAAGAAAATGGAACATTATTCAGTGCCAAAGAGAAATGAGTTATCAAGCCATGAAAAGACAAGGAAAGAACCTAAATGTATACTACTAAGTGAAAGAAGCCTGAAGAGGTTATACACTGTGTTTCCGACTATATGGCATTCTAGAAAAGGTGAAACTAGGGGACAATAAAAAGATCAGTTGTTGTGCAGGTGAAGTGGGGGTGGGAACACAATAGGCCGAGCACAGAGCATGTTTAGGGCAGTGAAACTACTCTGTGTGATGCTGTCCTGTGGATACCTGTCGTTTTACATTTGTCAAAACCCATGGAATGTACGCCACCAAGAGTGAATCGCAATATAGACTATGGGCTTTGGGTGATAATGATGTATTAACACAGTTTTATTGATTGGAACAAGTGCACCATGCTGATGGGGGATTTTGATAATTGGGGAGATATATACCCTTGTATATATGTCTGTGTGGTGGTATATATATATGTGTATGTATATATATGTGTACACACACATACACATACACACGCTCAGGGAATATGGGAAATCTCTGTACCTTCTGCTTAATCTTGCTGTGAACTAAAACTGCTCTAAAAAATAAAGTCAATGTAAAAACAAAACTTAAGAAAGCAAAGAACCTCCTTGGCCCTCACATTCCCTTCTAGCCTCCACCTCATTTCTCTCCCTTTTAGAGAAAAAATCTCCTCAGAAGAATTGCCCGTGCTCACTGGCTGTCTCTAGTTCCCCTCTCCCCACCTCTCTTGTACCCAGGCTTTTGCCCTCAATATTCCACTGAAATGCGGTCAATTCTCAACCCTCATCTTAAAATATGAGTTCTGACACAGTGATCACTTCAACTTTCTTGATACGCTTACTTCACTTGGTTCTGGGACGCCCATGTTTCATGTTCTTCCCCTCCCCGAAGGCCCACTCTTTCCTGATCTTCTTTGCTGGTTCCCCTCATGTCTCTTAAGTGCTAACCATTGTGGTTACTGAGCTCAGACGTTGGTCTTCTTTTCTGTTCTACACACACTTCCTTGGTTTTAAATGCTGTTGGTAACTGAGGATGTGAATTCAAGATACCTAGTATACGGAGTTCTGCTAAGGACTAAATGAGTTCATACACAGGGTCTGGCAGAAGTAACGCCATTGAGTGTGGTTGGTAGGGTATATGAATGTCTTGCACGACACAGACAGCAATTTGAACATTTCACCTAAAGTATCAGATGGTGTTCTTGAGTATGATGTTGTCATATTACAGAATCACATGCTTATGATTTTGTAATAAAATATTTTTATGTAATAAAATGGGGGCATTATTTGTTCTGGACCCTTTATATAAGGCACTTAAAATTGTGTCTGGAACGTAAAGTACTCAGCTGCGAACTTATTAGCTAATGGGCATTACACACATTACATGTTCAAAACTGAGTTCTAATTTTTCTCCCTTAGATTCCCCCTCTGGTCGCCTTTCCTAACATCCTTAATTCTTTGCGTCCTATCATACACCCCATCTTGTCCCTGAGAAAACCCTGGTGGTTCTACCTTCAGAACACATTCAGATTCCAACACGGGACAGGTAGCTCAGTTGATTAGAGCATTGTCCTGATATGACAAGGTTGAGGTTTGATTCCAGGTCAGGGCACATATAAGAATCAACCAATGAATGTGTAAATAAGTAGAAAAACAAATCAATGTTTCTCTTTCTCTAAAATCAATGTTTTTTAAATATATATATACTCAGATGCTAAATCTTCCCTGTAAGTGATCACTAGACCTTTGTCCAAGGTGCGATCATCTTCTATCTGCTCTGTTGCAAATTTGCTGACCAGTTTCCCTGCTTTCTTTTATTTCTCCTTGGCTCAACACAGCAACCAGAGCGATCCTTTTAAAATGTAAGGCAGATCATGTTATTCCTTTGCTCTAAATCCCTCAATGGCTATACTTCTTACTCAGGACAAAAGCCGATATCCCTGCAGTGGCCTGGAAGGCCATAAATTGATTGGCTTTTTGCTCCTTCTCTGATTTCATCTCTTGCCACACTCTGAGTGGTTCACTCTGCTCTGGCACACCAGCCTCCCTACTGTTTCTCCAATATTCCGAATACACCCCTTCATTACTATTGTGCATGATATCTGCTTGGGATGCCTTCCCTCAGATAAGGTCCTCAACATCTCTGCTCGGCCCTTCTTGCCCTCTTTAGTACGTCTCTCACAGAATTCTCCTCTCTCTCCTGCATCACCCGGGCCACTGGGGAGGACCCAGCCTGAAGATTACAAAGTCAAAACTTCAAAACCAGGTTCTTGATGACATTCTTTGAGCATCTAAATCAAACCTAATGATGGCCTGTCCTTAGCCTGTGATATGAGATGATCATGACCTTTAGAGTTTCTTACACTATTTGGTCAACAAACTTGGAAGGCATGAAAAATATCATTATCACTGGTATATTTTAATTGTAATTACTGTTCATATTATAATGTGATGGAATTGCATAATGATGAGTCCCAGCAGAAAAAAAAATTGTAATTAGTGTACATAAAGAATGGAGAAATGTGTTGCTTTCCAGAGACGTTACGATGTCATACAGTCTGAAGAGAGGGGAAGTGGCTGAAGGGAGCTGACAGTTATAAACGAAGGCTTCGTGCTGTGTGTCGTATTCATTTTCTTCATTAAAATCCAGCCTCCTAGGGCAAATCTTTTTCTCCACTTTTTACAGATGAGGAAGGAACCAAAGATTAAGGGCATCTAGCCATTAAGAGGAACAGTCAGGATTTGTGACTGGAGCTGTGTCACTCTGAAGCTGGTCTTGCCATTTTCACCATGCCGAATTTGGTCTCTAAATCTTCCTACAATAAATGAGTGCTGTTTACTGAGTCAGTGAGTGAAGCCAGAAACCAAGTGGGGAAAAAGAATTCTTTTCAGTCTCAGAATGTCAAGGGTGATAATATGTAGCAGTGTTCTTACCACTGAGCTTAAAATCTTGCAACTCAGGCTTTTTGCAGAAAGAGGAGGAAGAAATTTTCCCTCAGCACTTCTATTAGGTTAAAGAATGATCAAATGCTATGGTGCATAGACGATATTCCACCTATTTCCTGGGACCCATTCAATGACAGGGGATATGAAGAAACTGTAAATAGGATGTATTAGCTCATCTGTCCTTACCAGATGCAGTGAAGTTTAGTACCCAGGGTAAAGGTTGGTTTCAGGGTCCCCCTGAACTGGCTTTTTAGTGAGCAAAAATTTTTGCATAGTATGTGTCTAAGAAATTATGATTATTCATTTTTAAATTGTGAATTGTGGTTTAGAGCATATCACATTAGAAACATTTTAAAAAAGATAACTTGATATTTGTCCCAAAGGGATTAACTTCAAACTATAGTAAAAATAATCTAGTGAATTCACTCAAGTGAACATTATTTATGAAGCGCCTATCTGAGCTTTGAACTCTGCTGGAGACTATGCATGAAGAGAGCGTGGTGGACTCAAACCAGCCCACGGCCTCCAGAAGTCCATGAGAGACCCTTCTTCTTTTGTGCGTTCCCAGGCAATGTGAAAGCTATTTGCGATGAGCTCCATCCCCGGCACAAATCAGTCATGGAAGCTGGCCTGCTCGCCTCCGTCACATAACAGGAAGAACTGAAATAAGGGCAGGCCCGGGGGGTCTTCTTCAAGCCTTTGCATAGCCAACTGCATTTAATCCTTTAAATGTCTTCTAAATTAATGTCTTGCACATTCTTTTTGTTGCTCTTCTTTGAATCCATACCAAAATACTTTCCATATTCCCAGTATTGAATTGGAATACTGAGAAGTAGACAGACAATTTGTCTTTGGGGTTTTCATTGGGACAGCTGCCCTACCAAAGCTTATTGGTATTCTAGTGGTACTAGATATCCACTTTTCCTTTTAGATTCAATGTTGAGTTCATTTGTTGCTGCAGATGTCCTCACCCCCATTCATGGTTTGTGCTGTGCCGGTTAAAACAACGTTTTAATCTGTGTAACACTGTTTGTTTCTCTCTAAAGAATTTGCAATAGCAGCTGATCTCCATTTGGGGCCACCAGTGTGTTACCACGCTTTCCTTTCCTGTAACAAGCCGTTGTTCATGGTGTTATATCATAGTTAAAAGATTCCAAGAAAAAGTTTACTCAAGTCCAAATCAGCCACACCTTTCCATACACATACACAGCCGTGTCTGTGCACGGGTGGGAAAAACACTTGGCAAAGAAGACGGTTATACAGCTGAGCAGGAGGAGGGATGACACACTGGCTATGAATTTTTACTTCTGAGGCCAAGAGGACCCGTATGTGTGCACTTCGGTGCTCTCCACTCCAGTCAGGGCTTCTGAGGGTCCGGAGTCAGGAAACCCTCAGAGTGCTGGCAGCCATACCTTGTTTGCACGGTTTCTGGAGACGGGGTGAGGTGTCTAATTGTTGAGGATGTGTTCAGACATTAGGTAATTCTCAGGAACGCTGAGAAGTGAGAAGTCATGACCACTAAGTAATTTAATTCTGTCTTTTTTACCCAGTCATGGAATATACAACTTGCGTCAGTTTGTGGTCTCTACACAGTAAGTATGAGGGCCAGGATGGAGGAGTATAAGGAGTGACAAACATTTCTTCTTTCTGTGTTCAAATGTGGAACTCCAAAACATATTTATAGAGCACCTTCCAAGCTAATGGGAAACATCAGGGTCTAACATGTCATTTTTGCTATTTTTTTCAGAAATAAAAAAACCTAAGTTGATAGAAATTAACTTGAAATTGGGGTAAATGCTGGAAATAGATTTTTTAAATTGAATGTTGAATATATAAAACAATTCAAGGATAGATTTTGCATGTAAATACTGGACACATATAACTTAATCATCTGTTCCAAAATTTTAATTCGTTAAGTTAATTAGACTCTTTTTTTCTGGGTTATCTAATTCAATAAATGTAATTTAGTCAATGTAGTTAAATCCAATTTATGCTCTACAAATCAGCTAAAGTCTATCAAATTATATGCATATTAGACTGAGACATTAATAACAACTATGTTTGAAAGTTACTGCTGAGTAAATCATTAAGAATCAGAAGAAGTTGGGATGGGTGGGATATGCAAGAAAAGGGGGAAAACCCACCTTTTGGAGATCAAAACCTGGCCCTTTCTGATGGTATAACATAGTCAATAAAATTCCCTGGACATCTCTTTGGGTTTGACAAAACTGACTGCTAAAGCAGGTCACCATCTCTGGGACCCCTCAGGCTCCACAGGCAGTAGGGCTCTTCAACCAACATAGGAAGCAGAAGCTGGTCAGCTCTTAGTGCTGCTGCTCTCTGGCGAATCCATTCAGGAACGAGGCTCCCCGAGGCCGTCATTCCCTGCACAAGCCACCTCCACACACACATCAGGACTTCAAGTCTCACTTTCTAGCCGGAAGTTCTAATTTACTTAAGTCATTAGAAGTCTTAAAAGAATTCAAGAATTTGATTTTTGGGGGTAAAGAATTACCAAACCTATGATATTCCTGTATTTTTAGTAATGTTATTTGACTGTGAAAGCGCGCTTTTGGGTTTTCAGGCTCCTCCCTGGATCTTAATTCTGGTTTCCCTATGCTCAGGATATTGTCAACCATAAATCAGAAATCTCTCTTCAAGTTCCAATTATTCTAAACTCCGAGCCATGCTCACTCACACTTCAAGATTTAAAGTATTGCTACCAGAAGCGTGATCCTCCCTGCCTGGGTTACGTGATCCTCCGATATGCTCTCACGGCACACACTCATCTTTATCTCACTGTACCGACATCATCCGTTTAGTTTTCCATTTTCCCATGAGGCTGGGGCTTCGTGGAGACAGGCACTTTTTGTTTTTTAATTTAACTTCTATTATCCCCAATACCTACTATAATGCTTGCATATAGTAGTTGCAAAAGAGTTTGTTAAGCTAATGAGAAAGCTGAGATGCTTAACAAACAAATCAGTGGAGATTTACTGCTTTTCCCCCTCCACATCTGAATGAACCACAAGTCTTTTTGCTCAGCAGACATAGCACCGAAATGGTCAGTTTCTACACTAACTCTTTCTCCTATGATGATTTCAGTAAATTACTCTGTAGCAACAAGTTGTCCATGTTAGCCTTACACAGTTAATGCTGTGTGTAATGATGGCATGTTATTAATGAGGGCTGTTTTGGTCATTCTAATTAAAAAGCTCCAGTTATAAGGACTGTTGTGAGGATAACATCACACTGAGAAATGAGTAGATCCAAGAATGGAATGAATGGGTCCATTAAGTGGCTAAGCTTCGTTTTACGAGTTCACTGGTGTCATTGCACAATCCTTTGGGTTCCAGGGTTCAGTATTCATGCTGAATGAATCTGCTGTACCTTAGCCCAATTAATTCATCTTGTAGACCCATTGTCTAAATGTGAATAGATGAATAGACTCAGATATTCTTCTAATTAAATCATAGTAATGTTGATTTTTCTATTGGTAATAACAATAGCTCCATAGTACATTAGTTAAGGTTAAGAATAAAGAACTATTCATAAAATAACGCCCTTAAGCTTGGCTGAGATTTAATTTGCTTCTCACACTGGTATTTGACCTTGGGACATTTTCTTAACCTCTGTGAAACTCATTTACCTTTCATGCAACATGAGGGTAACAGTACTTAGCGTACGGGGTTGTTGTGAGGCATGCATGGGACGAGCAAGTGAAGAACTCAGCACACGAGCCGGGTCACAGTAAGCGCTCAATGGAGAGAAAGCACTATCACCATCCTCATCATCATCATCATCATCATCATCATCACTACTACTGTTTCTACATAGGAATGTTATTCCTCCTTAATTCTATAGGGTTTGAACCCCCACTAAATTCAAACCAAATCTAAATATAATAATTAACAAAATTCAAATTAAACATTCCTTCAAAAATATTTTCATTTTAAGTATCCAGTAATTCATTCTATTATCTTCAGTTTAAATACTTATCATGTATTTATAATAAAGTATAAATCTAAGTAAACACATCTGACTTTTAAGACATTTATTTTTACATGGTAAAGCTATTCATTTTGTCTTTCATATATATGTATATACACAAACATACACATATGCAAATACAGTTGGGTACTTTTTTGGATTTCAGAATACTCAACCCTTGTCAAAATGATACAAGCAAAACAGACATGTACAAAACAGAGAGAGAACTCAACATAAGAAAATTGGTCAATGTAACAACACAGCATGTTTACAGAATGAAGAACAAAAACTATGTGATAATCTCAACTGATGCAGAAAAATCATTTTAAAAAGTTCTTTAACAAAGTTCAATGCCCTTTCATAATAAAACCACTCAACATGAGAAATGAAGCAAAGTATCTCAACATAATAAAACCTATATATGAAAAATCCACAGTAACATCACAGTCAAAGGCGAAAGACCGAAAAATATTCCACTAAACTCCAGAACAAGGCAACGAAGCCCATTCTGGCCACTATTATTCAACAGAGTAAGGAAAGTCTAGCCAGAACAAGAAAAAGAAATGAAAGGCATTAGAATTGAAAAGGAAGAAGGAAAATGATCTGTTTACACATGACGTGGTCTTATACATAGAAAACCTTAAATATTCTACAAAAAAACCCTAAAACCCTGTTAAAACCAGTAAACAATTTCGGCAAAGGTGCAGGACACAAAACCAACATGCAGAACTCAGTGGCCTTCCTATAGATGAATAATGACCAATTTGAAGAGGAAATTAAAAAAAAATCCCACTCATCAAAGAATGAAAATGGATTAAATCTTAGGAATAAACTTACTGAGGAGGTACACTGAAAACTAGAAAACATTGCTAAAATGAATAAAAAAGATACAAATAATCTGAACATTTTATATTAAGTTAAAAAGTTCATACTACCCCTAAAAATCCTGCAGATTCAAGAAACTCTAGTGATAGTCTCAGTAACATTCTTTACAAAGACAGAAAAAGAATTGCTAAAATTCATATGGAATCTTTAGAGCCAAAACAATCTAGAAAAACAAAGCTGGAGGCTTCAGATCTGCTGACTTCATAACATATTACAAAGGAAATGGGGACAACTGTAATTGTCCCCATAAAAAAATAAAAATAATAAAAAAACTAAAAAGGGAGAAAAATTGAGTAATGCTTCAGAAAGGTCACTATGCTCAAACATTAGAAATAATTATACATAATTTATGGAGAAAAATATACTGTTTTTTTGGCAGTATATGACATTAGCAAAGTCTCTGGAAAGAAATAAATATGTGAATCAAACAATGAACTTTTTAAGGCTAGAAACTGTAAATAAACTCATATTTTATAAAAAATATTACAAAGAAACAGTAACTAGGACTGTGTCATATATAGACCGATATATAGACCAGTGAAACAGAATAGAAAGCCCAGAAATAAACACTTCTGTATATGGCCAAACAATTTTTGGCAAAGATGCTAAGACGACACATCAGGGAAAGGTCAGTCTGTTCAACAACGGTGTCAGGAAACATGCCAAACATAGAGTTGGACACTTACCTTACACTGCATAAACAAATTAACTCAAAATGCACGAAGGACTAAACGTAGGGCCTAAACCTGTAACTGCTGAAAGAAACGTAAGAGACAAATTTCAGGACAATAGATTTGACAATAATTTCTTGGAATAACACCAAAAGTACAGACAGCAAAAGCAAAAGTAGACCAGGGGAACTATAGAAAACTTAAAAAAAAATATTGTATCAAAGGAAACAACAGGAGTGAAAAGGCAACTTGTGGAATGGCAGAAATCATATTTGCAAATCATATATCTGATAAGGGGCTAACACCAGAATTTATAAGAAACTTCTATAACTCAACAACAAAAAATAATTCAATTAAAAAGTGGGCAAAGGACTTGAATAGACAATTCTCTAGAGATATATATGGGCTGGCCAAAAAATTTATTTGTTTTTTTTTTCCATTTGATGGCTCTAGTAGTGCTTAGTCGTCTTTAACTTCATTCAAAACAATTTTGTTAGATTGTGTTGTGACAGCTGTCATATCAGCATGTGTTTGAAAAAAACCTATCAAAATTTATGAATTTTTGTGTAGTCATTTTAATATTGAAGATGGAAGAAAATATGCAACATTTTGGCATATTATGCTTTATTACTTCAAGAAAGGTAAAAACAATTGAAATATAAAAAGAAAAGATTTGTGCAGTGTATGGAGAAGGTGCTGTGACTGACTGGATGTGTCAAAATTGGTTTGTGAGGTGCTGGAGATTTCTCACTGGATGATGCTCCACGGTTGGGTAGACCAGTTGAAGTTGACAGCAATCAATCAAGACACTAATTGAGAACAGTCAATGTTATATTACACGGGAGATAGCCGACATACTCAAAACATCCAAATCAATAGTTATTGGTGAAAATGAAAAATGTGTCTTTTTATTTTATGGAAAAAACTAAATGGACTTTTTGGCCAACCGAATAGGTCATGGACAGCATATGAAAAGATGTTCAACAACACTATTCATAATTGCAATGCAAATCAAAACCACAATGAGAGATCAACTCACACCCAACAGGCTGGCCACAATCAAAAAAACAGAAAATTACAAGTGTTGCCAAGAATGCAGAGAAATTGGTGCACTATTAGTGAGAATGTAAAACAGTGTGGCCATTATGGAAAACAGCATGTAGTTTCCTTCAAAATTAAAAATAGAATTACTATATGATCAAGCAATCCCACTTCTGGGTATATGTCCAAAAGATATTTGCACACCCATGTTCCTTGCACCATTATTCACAATAGCCAAAAGGTGGAAGCATCCCAAATACCCACTGACAGATGAACAAAGAAAATGTGATATATATATATAGATAGATATATATATAAAATGAAATATCACGTAGCCCTTAAAAAGAAGGAAATTTTGTCACATGCTACAATATCAATGAACCAGGAGAACATTAAGTGAAATTAAGCCAGTCACAAAAAGTCAAATACTGTATTATTATACTTATATGAAGTATCAAAAGTAGTCAAAATCATAGAAGGAGAGAGAGTTGCCCAGGCCTTTGGGCAGGGGTGAGAAGGAAGGGGGAATTAGTGTTTAATGGGTATAGAGATTCAGCTTTACAAAATAAAAAATTTCTACAGATCTGTTGTACAACAATGTGAATATACTTAACACTACTGAACTGTTACACTTATAAATGGTTAAAATGATGAATTTAATATGGTTTTTTGGGACACAAAAACATGAAAGGGTAGGCTCTCTAAAATCACACTCCGTCCCTACTACAAACGACCACAAACATACTACATAAATACCATGTTACCGAGACAACTACTGTCATCAGGATCTTTTTAAAAAGGTATATACAGACATGTACACACTATACACTCATACATACTTTTTAACAGTTTTCATACTTGCCTTTTATCTTTTTTGATACTCAACAGGATATCACGGTCACCTTCACATGGGAGATTCTATTTCATTTTTTTAAACAGCTGCATAGTACTTCATTGTATGAATGTACCATATTTGGCAAATGTAGTACTCATGGGTCTCATATTTCCAAAGAAATTCATTAAAATGTTAATGATAAACATTTTAATAATTAACAAATATTCATTGCCTAAAAGCATAGTGCTGGGGTTGGGGGGTGGGAAGGGTGCTATACTGAATGACTAAGTTCCTGTCCTCAAGCAGACAAAACTTTATCACAGAAGGAAAGACATACATATAAATAAACAAGGTAGAAGGCATACATACATATTAATTGCCATATGAATTCTGGACTCCCAGTTTGGGGAGATTCAATGGTGGTTATAAGGAATACATCTTTGGAATACTCAAGGATAACAAGGGTTTAAAAATGGGAGTATTGGGAGACTAGGGAAGAGGAAGAATTATTTCACAAAGTAAGAATAGCTAGAAACTACAGTGGAAATATAATAGCTACCAGTTCTTCAGTGCCTATGTACCAAGTACTTGGCACAAGTATGAAGTACCTATGTACCAAGCTACATTGTTTACATACAGTACCCAATTTCAGCCTCACAACTGAGAAACAAATAGTTTAATTTCTATTTTTATAATGAGATAACCTAGGATTATAAAAGTTAACACTGAGTTACTTAAGAAATTGTAATGTTGCAACAATATGGACCTTCAGGGCATTATGTTAAGTGCAATAAGACAGAGAAAGACAAGCTGTATGACCTCATTTATATGTGGAATCTAAAAAACACCCAAACTGATAGAAAAAGAGATCAGATTTGTGATTACTGGCAGTGGGAGGTGGGGGTTGGGGAAACTGGAGGAAGGTGTTCAGAAAGCACGAACTCCCAGCTGTAAGATATGGAATCAGTACTGGAGAATGTAACATGTGATAACTATAGTTAATGCTGCTGAATGGTGTATTTGAAAGTTATTAAGGGAATAAATCCTAGGAGTTCTCATCACAAAGAAAAAACATTTTTTCTTTTGGTGTTGATAATGAGATGATAAATGGTTAACTAAGCTCACTGTGGCAATCATTTCACAATATATGGAAGCCAAGCCATTATGCTGTATGATTTAAACTTACACAGTGATGTCAATTCCATCTCCGTAACACTAGAGAAAATGATAATGTAGGGGAGGAAAGCTGTCACCATATCAAAGATTGTGAAGACCATGTCTGAATGTTTAGATTCTATTTGGTAAGTAATTTGGAGCCATTTTAAAATTATGACTATGGAAACCTCATGATTAAAACAATACTTTAAGAGGACAGGTCTAGTATTGCTTTGGATGAATTAGTTATAGGATGAAAGGAAATAAGTGAAAATTAGAGTACAGTGACCACATGCCCAGGTCTGCAAGGGGCAGTTTCCACGCATACCAGCTGTGTTAGCAGTAGAAGTATTAAAGAACCAGCTTCACTCTTCATATGCTCCTTTCATACTCAAAGACTTCCTGGCTTGGGAGAGAAATAATGTGACTAAATAGGAAGGTAGATGGGAACCTGAGTAATACTGGATAGTGACAATGTGACTAGAAAGGACAGATATGAGAGAAAACATGGTGTGGTAGAAAAATCAATCGGTACTCTTTAGTTCAAGTGGCTGGACAAAATCTCAATAACTGGGAAAAAAGGAAGACAAGACTTAGGAGAGAGAATGATGACTTTAGTTTGGAATCCGATGTACTGGCAGGACTTCACGTTGAGCTGTGCGGTAGTTTATTGGAAATGTGAGGCTGGAGATACAGTCGCCCACATGGAAGTGATTACTGACATCATGTAAGTCAACGAGATTGCCAAGGAACAGAGAACGATCGAAGACAGCACAGAGGCCCAGAGGACCTCAGAAAGACCGATTTAGAAAGCTCTCAAATTGTAAATAGTAAATGAGGTTAATAGCCAGTTAATAGATATTCCTATAATTACTTGACCATCTTGAGCCTCCAAAACTACCAACCACGCATGTGAATGCCGAGCCGGAAAGTAGCTAGCTGGTCAGGACACCAACGGGCAACTTCACAAACTGTGTCCCGCTTGTCATCTCAGGACATTTCATCAACATGTTGCTTGTGAATGTGAACTCCGGAGTGTTACAAACATATTTTTAGACCAGGACTACAGTGACTGACTCAAGTAAACGCAGCAGCAAGTGATGCAGGTCACTGAAGTGGCTACATTCTTTGTCATTCATTTTCTTGTTCATTAACATACGTATACAATTTATAGTTTCCTACATAACTTGCCATAAACTATCAAGCTGAGCTTTACTCCACAATTGCCAGTGATGACATGAAGACTAAAGAATACAAGGAAGGTCTGTATTATCAGTGTACTCAAACTGCATAGCATATTGATGAACTGCTTGCTCAGTGTTCACACATGAAAGCATGTGGTACCATTTCATTTACTTAGAGATGTAAATCTCACTCAGGAAAAACCAGGTACACCTTAAAATTACTATGTGGAATGGACAAACATACAAAAAGGCATTTGAATTTAATTTCAAGGTTGATTTGATGAAGGAAAAAATTTGTATTTAAAATTTTTACATCTTATAAGGCAAATTCATATTCTTTTGCCTTAAACCAAAGCCATATGAAAGCACTTCAAATAACTTCATTGAACTGTTCGTGAAGTTGAAATTAAACAATAGGAGTATCAGCAAGCTTTCTAAGCTTATCTCTTAAACACACACACACACCCACACACACACCTTTAATGTTTCAGTAAACACCAATAACATGCATAATTTATGCAAGTCTGACTGAAAAAAGTTACTTTGCAATTATTTAACTATGTTTTCCTTCATTTAACAAAATACACTTTTTAAAAAAGCTTTTCTTTCTTTCTAGAGAGAGAGGATAGGAGGAAGAGAAACATCAATCGTTGCCTCTCCAACTGGGGACCTGGCAGCAACCCAGCCCTGACTGGGAATGGAACCTTAGGCCATTCAGTTTACTGGACGATGCCCAACCTGCTAACCCACACCAGTCAGGGCTAACAAAATTCACTTTTTAAAGTAGACCACATATTTCTCCATATATCTGCAAACAAATGATACAGCCTACTGGAGTTATATTAAATTTATGAAGAGGAAAATAGAGCAGGATAATGAATCTTTTCAAGCAACTTCAATACATCCCAAACCCTAAACTACTGTTGAAAAGACACAGTGCAGCAACTCTGCAGTGACTCTCTGAAAAGTAGACAATGTGCTTTTAATACCTGCTTGGAAGAGAAACATGTATGTATCCAGTTAAGAATGCAGATTCTTTGCCAATATTGCGAAATAAATCCAGGCAGTATGGGAATCTGCTATAGGCAGCATTTATTACTGGTTGATGCAACCAATTTTTCCAGGCTGGCAATGGGGCTTTCACATGTAAAACTGCTGATTTTTAATATGGTCACCGATGAAACAAAACACAGTAAAATTAGAGACAGAAGTCAGTAAAGCCAAAAACTGGTTCTCTGAGGTGATCAGAAGTTGATAAGCCTCTAGCAAGGCTGATCAGGAAAGAGAAGATACAAACTCTAATATTAGGAATGAGAGAATTAGCACTACTACCTATTATATAGTAGTGTACTAAAAAAAATAGAGGAAAATTAAGAACAAATTTATGGTAATACACTGAAAACATGTATGAATCAATTCCTTGAAAGACACAAACTAACAAAGCTCACACAAGAAATACATTAAACAGCCCTACATCTATTAAAAGATGAATTTGTTATTCAAAACCTGCCCACAAAGGGAGCTATAGGTCTAGACAGTTTTGCTGGTGAATTCCACCAAATACTTAAGAAATACACACTACTATATATGTCTCCCAGAAAATCAGAGAGAAGGAAATATTTCTCTTAGTTAACACATTAAATATTAACTCATTGAGTGATACACTAGTAAATATTAACAAAATTTTTTAAAAGCCGTATGATCACTTAGACAAACATTTGACAAAATCCAACATCCATTTCTGATTAAAAGAAAACAAACAAAACATCCCAACCCTCAGTAAACTAGGAATAGAAAGGAACTTAATCTTAAAGAATCCATGAAAAATCTACTGCTAAAACTATCACTTAATGGCAAAAGACTGAATACTTTTCACCTAAGATTGTGAACAAGGCAACACTGTCTGTCTTTACCACTACCCAGCCAGTGTGGTGAGGCACAGTGCAACCGATTTCTTTGTTGTTCAGGGATAGATGCTAAGTCAGACTTTGGGGAGCCATTCCGTTTTTGTGGCAACTACTCAACTGTGCCATTGTATTATGAAAGGAGGCAAGATAATACATAAATATATTTGAATAAAACTCTCACAGAAACAGGTTTGCTGACTCATGCAATAATGCAAGAAAAAGAAATAAAATGTATCCAGATTGTAACACTGCAATTTATTCACAGAAGTCCATCAGATGATTGTGCAAGACCATGAAATCTACAAAAAAAGCTACTAGCATGAGTTTAGCTAGGTTTCAGAATACAATCAAAATGCAAAAATCAACTGTATTTCTATATACTATTAATGAACAATCTTAAGTTAAAATTTAAAAATACCATCTACAATAGCATCAAAAATAAAAAGAATAAATGACAAACAATGTGTAAAGCCTGCATGCTGAAAGCAAGACACTGCTGAAATTCAAGACCTAAGTAAAGATATATACCAGATTCATGGACCAGAGATTCAATAATGAGATGACAATTCTCTGCAAACCTGATTTACAGATTGAGTGCAAGCCCAATCAAAATTCCAGCATGGGTTTTTTTGGTAAACATGGACAGGTTAATTCTAAAATGCAGATGTAAATGCAAAGAACCTAGAATAGCCAAGCAACTTTGTAAAATATGTGTAACAAAGTTGGAGAATTTATTCTGGTTTCAAGACTTTAATATAAAGCCACAGTTATCAAGAAAGTATAGTATTGATGTAAAGAAACAAAACAGAGTTTTAAAAAGAGTTGAAGTAATAACTGATCATCTGAGGATTTTCAACAAATGTACCAAAGGTACACAGGCAGTTCAGTGTAGGACAGTCCTTCCAATGCGTGATGTTGAAACACCTTTATTGATTATGGCCCCAAATGAAAATAACCCCAAAGTCCATCAAAAGGTGAAGGTGACTGAGAAAAGAAATCATGTTCTATCCAAAGGCATATTATTTAGCAACAAAAAAACACACCACTGACGCCTACAATGACATGAGTGATCTCCAAACAATTATGCTGAACGATAGTAAAAGAGTTACATGATTCTATTTATGTAAAACTATATATGTGCATTACATCTCAATTGTGATGATGGGTCCACAGGTATATGTATTTGTCAGACATCAAATTGTACACTTTAAATATGTGTAGTTTACTGGGTCCATTATGTCTCAATAAAGCTGTTTAAAAAGTTTAGTAAAGATCTATGAAGAGCAATTCAGTTTTATCAGAGAAATTAATTCAGACATTTCCATCAATTAACCTCTTTAAAATTTGGCTTATACTTTTTAAATAACCCACTATATAAGCTCATTTGAAAAACAAAATTTAAAACTGTAGCAAAACATCTCTACGTGAAAGCCACTGTACAGCAAATTCCTAAATACTGCTCTCTTTCTCATACAAGGACTCATTCTTAATTCTGCAAAGCAAGTATGTAACTCCTATGTATACAATTAAATCAGGTATAAAAATGCCAGTACAAGAAGAAACCTGTTAGCAGCCTATGTTTGTTGTCAAAGCCTCTGAAATCCTATTGGTTCACTTTAATTTTTTCCTATGCTGCTATTGTTTGCCTCTGGACAAGTTCTGACAGTCAGTTGTGCATTTGTTATTCTGATCTTCAACTATCAAAGAGAACAGAAGATGAGAAAGATGGACAGGCTTCTGAAAACTGTTAGCACCATACAATTCTTTTTAGAGAGCAGTGAAACCTTACATTATGCATCTAAGAATATTATCAAAACCTTGAAAATTCTCTTATTTTCATGTATTTCACTTCAAATAAACTGGTAGAGTTCTAGACAACATAAATCCTACTAAGTTTGGTTAAGTGTTATTTCCAATGAAAACTATCTATTGACTTAATGACACTCACGATGATTGGCTTTACTCTGTCAAGCATACCTCTTAATTTTAAATGCCAACTGGCTAAACCCATTCAGGAAAACTTAAATGTCCATTTTGCTGTCTTTACTCCTGAATGGTATTTTGGGGGGTGGGGGTAGTGGTAAATATTTATTAATGTCTCTATCTCCTCATATTAAGTTTCATTAAAGTTTCCAGAAATGATTTGAAAGCCTTCTTTGAAAGATTTCAGTATTATGCAAATACTTTAAAAACACATCTGAAAGTACACTTTCAAAGCACTCCAGTTTTCCATGAAACATTTTAGGGTGCTTATTTAAAACTACAAGGCATTTTGGTGTGGTCTTTTACGACCCTGAAATCCACTCCTTCAAAGACTCAATTATTTCCAAACTACCTAGTATTCTCTCTTCAAAAAAAATTTCACCTTACTTCATTTTGTTTACCCTGAAAAATTGTGTTTATATATGAACTGTGTGTGTGGGAAGGGCAGAAACAAAGACATTTGAACAAGGTACACAGGGTTCTTTCAATGTCGAGGATTTTTTTATCATAACTTACTCTTCGGTAGATAGTGGATTGAAATGGTCTCTGGTGACATCCCCACATTTGAAATATGGAGGACAGGGAACTGTTTTTTTCTTTAAAGTGCTATACATTGCATCACTACATTCCATTTTAACAGAATTTATCAAATGGGCTTCAACATGCTCATTCATATTAATCAAGTAAGACTTTTTAAAAAAATACTCACCGAAGAATATGTTTATTGATTTTAGAGAAAGGAACAGTGGGTGGGGGGGATGGAGGAGAGGGGAAGAGAGACAGACAGAGAGGAACATCAATGTGAGTAACACGGATTGGTTGCCTCCTGTACGTGCCCCGACTAGGGATGGAACCTATAACCTAGGTATATGTGCCCTGACCAGGAATTGAACCCGCAAACCTCATGGTCCACAGGACGATGCTCCACCCAACTGAACCACCCAGAGAGTGCTCACGAGTTTTTTATAACCAGCCTTGAATCCTTCATTTAAAAAGATTTCTTCCAGATTGCCCACCAATATGGCAGCATAGGCAGACATGGCTCACCTCTTTGTACAATCACAGCAAAATTACAACTAAAATATAGAACAACCATCACTCAGAACTGTCAAAAATTAAGGTGAATGGAAGTGTGCTGACTATGGAATTAAATAAACCACATCCATCCAGACTGGTAGGAGGAGCACAGATGTGGAATGGGCTGGGTCTTCACCCACGTGTGGTAGGTTAAAATTTGGGAGGGATATCTTGGGAGGGAGGAGTCCTAAGCCCACACCTGGCCCTCCAGCCCAAGGTTCCAATGCTAGGAAGGTAAGTCCCCACTACTTCTGGCTGCACAAACCAGCAGGAACTGAGTTGGTGGTGAAGGCTGCTGGAGCCCCCGGCAGTTTCTGTTAAAAGAATCCACATATGGACTCACTACTGAGACTCACTCCCTCTGAACTCTACCACCAGGGTAGCAGCTTGAAAGGCACCAGTGCTATACAGGGACAAACTGAAGTGTGTGGCACAAAGGTGAGCACATCACTGTCCCTTTTTTGATCCTTCCCATGCAGAGCTGGAAAGCTGGTGCCATATCTGACAGTCCAACAACTTCAACTTGGCCAACACTGTTTGACCTGCCTGGGATCTCCCAAGAGACTCCACCCCACTCAATTTATGGGCCCATCCAAGTTGCTTTTCCATATGAAAGGCCAGTCTTGGCCCAGGCTGCACAAATTCCTAAATCCTATCAAGCAAGCAACAGCTGGCCCCAGTGAGCCCCAGGCACAGCACTAACAGCAGCCAGCCTAGATTCACAGCTTGGCTTCACCTGGGAGTCTCCAAGCCCAGCAAAAGCAGCAGCCAACTCAGAATATGTAAGAGCTCAGGCAGGGTGTCCCCTGGGCCAAACACAGGTGGGAGCTGACCTTGGCCTGCACCACCTGGGAAATCCCAGGGCCAGTGCACCCACTGGACAGCTACAGACCATGTCAGAGGACCACCACTCCACCTCAGCACAGCTGATCCTCCACGGAGGGCGGAGGCTGGTGGTCAGTGGGCACAGCCAGTCCTTGCAGCTGACTGGCCTGCGTAAATCCCTCCCATTGATCTGCCAACAGTAACCAAGGCTCAACTACAAGAGGATGTATTTAGCCAACATGAAGGGCACACCTTGGCTTGGGTGATACAGGAGGCTGTGCCACTGGACCCTATAGGACACCTATTACATTAGGCCACACTCCAAGATACAGAGTCAGAGCAGCTCTACCTAACACATGGAAACAAACATGGGGAGAATGCCAAAACAAGGAGACAAAAATGGCCCAAATGAAAGAACAGATCAAAACTCTAGAAAAAGAGCTAAATGAAATGGAGATAAGCAATCTATCGGATGCAGAGTTCAAAACACTGTTTATAAGGATGCTCAAGGAACTTAGGACCTCAGCAAAATAAAAAAGACCCAATCAGAAACAAAGGATACACGAATTGAAATGAACAATTTATAGGGAAACAACAGTGGAGAGGACGAAGTTGGCATTCAAGCTAGGATTTGGAACATAAGGAAGCAAAAAATAACCAATTAGAACAAGAAGAAAAAAGAATCCAAAAAATGAGGTTACTAATTAACAGCCTTTAAGAACCTTTTAAGAAATCCAACATTCGCCTCACAGGGGTGCCAAGAAGAAGGGAAAGAGCAATTCTATCTCTATAGATCTGGAAATCTATCTGACAAAACAGTGAAGAAAACTCCCCTAATTTGGTGAAGGAAATATACATGCAAGTCCAGGAAGCGCAGCGACTATCAATTATGATGGATGCAAAGAAGCTCACTCCATGACACATCATTAAAAAGTCAAAGGTTAAAGGTAAAGAGACTCCCAAAAGCAAGAGAAGTTAGTTACTGGAAGGTTGCCAGACAGGAGTAGGGAGAGGGAGGAGGATTAGGAAGCACAAATAGGTAGTTACAGAATAGCCCTGGGGATGTAAAGCACAGTACATGAAATGGAGCAGCCAAAGAACTTGTACACATGACCCATGGACATTAACAATGGTGGGGGGGCTGCCTGAGAGAGAAGGGGAAACTGGCTGGAAGGGGGCAAAAGAGGACAAATCAGAAAAACTGTAATAGCATAATCAATAAAATAAATTTAAAAATTATATAATTAAAATAAAACAGAGGGTAATAGCCTAAAAAGGTAAAAAAATAAAGATTTCCTTTTTCCATAAAACTCATATGTATAGAGTGAGAAGTACATTAATGCTCTTGCAAAAATGAAACCTTTTGGTTGATGCAAATGAATTATTACAAGAATTGATTGTAAACTGTTTCCCTTGTCCTTCATTCCTGTCCTTTTAAAGAATATTATTTTTGTAGTGTAGCATACTATATATGAACACAGAAGTCTATGATTTATTTTACAGAACTACTGTCCTTGTGAATGTCTTCCCACCCTTCTAAACATTATCTTCTTACAGACAACTCACCTGGGTTGATACTTTTCCCCTCTAATAATGATTCTGCATTTTTTAAAATAAAGGACATAAACTTTCATCCTTCATACAGTTTTGACTTTTACAGATATCAGCGATCAGAAACCAGGTGTGTAATAACCCTACAAATTAAGTAACCTTTTATCTCTAATGTTGAATGATTAACAATTAAAAATAATTCTTTGCGGCCAAAATCTGCCTGGGAGAGAAAAGGGGTAGGGAAGGTGTCAAGGGGTGGATAAGATCTCCTATATATAAGCCATTCCATACATCTAAGGGTTCCTGAAGGATGCATATTAGATAGCTGAGGCTTTTACCCTTCCCGTTAGGAGACTGCTCTGAGGAAAACAAAAAGACCAATTAAATAATTAAAAAATGTCACTGTTTAGAGCAAACTAGATTATATCATTATTCTTTTTAGTCTAACTTTTTGAATGAGGATAAATAGGCTGATGCTATTAGCAGTTATCCCCCCACCCCAACCAGGGATAGAAGACAAATCTAGGGTGTAAAAGTTACTTAAAATATTTACCTTTTCTTCTATTATGGGTAATCAGTGCAAGAGTTATAGGAATACTTTGTAATTATTAGCATATTTGAAGAAAATGGCCCATGGAGTGAACCACGAATTCGGTTGATTAGGTTGTATACAACTGAACTAAAGCTGATTTAGTTATGTGCATCTCCACAAATTAAGTGGCTTCTCAATCACATGTTAATTTAGCTACTAGTCTTTACTTTCATTATCTATCTAACACTGAGTAAAAATCAAGGATGAATATTCCTACTAATGTAGTGGATTCTATGTCTCCCACACTGAAATTTTCTACATTTTAGTGAAATATTTGCAATATACATTTGACCCTTGAACAACACAGGTTTCAGCTGCTGGAGGAAAATCCGCATATAACTGGACCCCACAGTTCCATCATATGTTGTTCAAGGGTCAGCTTTATTTTCAATCTGTGCTTGGGAACCTGCCTATGCGGAGGGCCGACTGTGGTTATGCAGATTTTCAACTTGAGGGCCAGAAGGGGTGCAGGGCTTGGTGCACTTAACCCGTGTTCTTCAAGGGTCAACTGTATACAATAATGCACAATCGTGAATGGATCCACTCAACTGTGTATTACTGTACACATACTTCTAACTTGAGAGATTTCAGTTACTCAAACACTATCAATTATACATTCCTTGATGCTACAGTCCTACACATACTGTAAAGTTATAAACAAGATTACTCAAATAGCCCTGGCTGGCGTAGCTCAGTGGATTGAGTGCGGGTTGCGAACCAAAGCATTGCAGGTTCGATTCCCAGTCAGGGCACATGCCTGGGTTGCAGGCCATGGCCCCCAGCAACTGCACATCGATGTCTCTCTCCCTCTCTCTCCCTCCCTCCCTCCCTTCCCTCTCTAAAATAAATAAATAAATAAAAAAAGATTAAAAAAAAGATTACTCAAATAACTACCAATTAAATATGGTAACACCATCACAAAATTCTTAACATATGTACAGTAGTAAAATGGTACTGATAATCTTTGTCACTAAAATAGAGTTCCTTAAGACTTAGATAAAAATCGCTTAAAGGAATCACAGGTAGAAAGAAGCAGAGCTGGACCTGTGGAATGAAACTGACACATGTTTCTTTGAAAACAATGGCGCACCCTAAAGATTAACTGCCAATAATTACAGCATGATAATAACTAGACAGGGCTAAGGAAACTAAGTACTTGTGCTTAATTAAGTCTCCACAGACCAGTTTATTTTACATATCATACATCTGCTTGAAAACCGGAAATGATGTTTCTGGGGACCAAATACAAATAAACCAACTACTTTTACCTGAAAAATGGTCACCACAGTATTTTCACAAAGGACATTTTTACATTAAAAAACAACCTAAATATTTGATGAAATTGAATACAAAGTGACTGAAAAGCCTGCTTTTAGTCTGATTGAAAAGGTATTCCTATTAATGGTTAGGTACTCACTTTTAGTTTCATGTTTTTTAGCCCTACATAGTTATGATTTTCCTCTTCTAAATAAATGCATACTCAAATCAGGCAGAGAATAAGTCTTAAGCTAAGTCACACAGTTCAGGCTATATATAGTGCCTAATACAAATGTCTCCTTTGTGAATGGCACAAAAATATTAACTGAATGAAAACTAATAGTTTTTCTTCTTTGAATGTTAACAGAAAGCAAATAATTACAAAAGGATAAATATAAAATATTAAAATGGGGCATATAAAAAAGCATTTTGTACTAATGTTTCTTTAAGGCTTGTTTCTGAGGATATAAAATTTTACAGATGTTGTTAAACCTCTAGTTTACAGTTCAAATACTGTGGATGTCTACTAATTTCTACCTCTATAATTTTTATTGAGAAACAAGTTATTATCTTTGTTCAGAAAACACAGCTATTAGCAGTAGGATACACACTTCAAAAGTACAATAACCCTAAACACACTATTTTGGTAGTCCATCCCTCATCTGTAATTCATACATTCACTGCAATTATGTGTGAGTTCATACAGTACGAACACGATGTGTTCAAAACCCGGAAACAGTAGCGTAATAGTACTACACTACATGAATCAGAATCACAGTCCTGAACTTAACATAGAGTGACAGTAAGTAGTCTACTGTCTATGATCCTGAAAGTTCTTTATACAAAGTTAACTGCCTAGACTACGAATAGAACTCACACAATACCATATATTATCTGTATGTACTTCTGTCACCAACTTCCTCTGTCCACTTTGGTGAAATCTGAGGATGGATGTGATACTTTCTTAATGATCTGCTACACCTAAGTGCCTGATCCTGTAGTTTTATTCCCATCACATTCTAAATCAATTAATAATTAGTTGCCTATTCAGGTACTAAAACTATATGGTACAATTATTCAATTTTGTATCAGTCTTACAGTATCATATAAATCATTTGTGCAAAAATAAGAAAAAATTTTATTTATTTTGAATTAGAAAGATTTTGGTGAACATGGGATCATTAAAGGCTGTAATTGTTAGTGAGTCTAAAATAAAAGTATAGGCTAATGTAATCTCCTTAGAATAAGAAAATGAGAAGTTCTTACATTTGGAAAAATGATCTTATTTTACAGACTCTAAGGAAGTAAGTGCAAAGCCACAGTTATTACATCTTAAACTTCTGATTTCTAAACCATAAACCTTTCAAAATGAAGCTGTTACATAACTGAAACTGGATTATAGAGATCGACTGTATTAACAATGGGATTTACATAAAGGAGCAAACTGTAAGAAAAAACTAAAGTTATGTGTAAATAGGTTTAAAAATGAAGAGCCAACTTCAGACTTACTGTATTAATATAGGATAACTGTACTATGAACATATAAATTATACCTACTGGCCTCTGAAATGTACTACATGTCACTTAGAAGCAGATTTAATTTTCCATTTTGATTTTCTCAGATCAAAATGCTTCTACATTCTCTGAGCATATATTGCATTTATAACAAAAGAAACCTAAGGGCAAGATAGATGAAGGCCATCCTAGATATCAATAATTATAGGTGTCAAAAATTAGCTCCACACTGTAGCTTTTTTCCCTGATTCACTTATTAAAGATCACTTGGTTTTCACAATCACATGCTTGTGGTAGGTAGTAAAACTTTAAATTTACATCAAACAGCTAAAAGCCTTTAGCATACTTGTTTACATAGGCCTCCTTATACACATTAAAAAATAAACTGATTTAAGGCCTAAAGTAAATAGATTAGTTTTTATGAGATAATTCTTAGGAAAAGTTTTAGATGGTTTCAAAAATGGAAAAAAGATTGCTTGGGTACAGCTTTAGGAAGATTTAAGCTCATTAGATTATTTTTAAATGCTTCATTATTAAAAACTGTAAGAAATAACATCTAAAACTTTTAATAAAATAATAGAACAATCTTTCAAGGATATAAACTAAAACTCAAGCAGTCCTTTTTTATATATAAAGTAAAGAACCCTTTCATTCTTATTTACTTCATAGATGGGAAATGAAGTTGGCTCATGATGTTCTACGTTTGAAAAATGCCAATTACATTACTAGTATTGAACAGCTAGGAAGTCAATTTCTTTATTAACTTTTTTGTTATCATTTAACAAGATTTACAATCATGTTTTTTTAGGTTTTGCAATTCAGAAGCACTTTATATGCAGACAAAGAAACTAAGACTCAGAGATTTAATAACTATACATCTTATCTGAAGCAGAAATGTGATTAGGGTCCGTGTCACCTGACATTTTAGTGCTATTATTTTAGCTGCTTTAAAATCCGCTTACATTTGCAAATAACAAGTTACCTGCTTATTTTTTAAAATACACATATAAAAATAATAGTAAGGTATAACTAGTATTTAACATGTCATAAGCAAATTCTGTCCATTTTAAATGTATTACCTTAATTTTTCTGGGGATTTCAATGTCAAAGGCATTGAGATCCAAAAGTTTTTTGTGAATTGGTTTACACTCCTTCAAATAATCAACCTCAGTATGTACTATTATAATACCATAGCTCTCCACAATGATGCTGACACAGTATTTGGTTCAACTATAGGTGATATTTAATTAGATTGATGATCTATCAATTTGGGAATTACCCTTTCATGAAACATCACCTGCAGGATCAGTCTCCAACCTTTTTGGCTCCAGGACCGTTTCCATGGAAGACAGTTTTTCCACAGACAGGGATTGGGGGGGAGGGGGGATGGTTTCGGGATGATTTAAGTGCGTTACATTCAAGCTCACTTCCTGCTGTGTGGCCCAGTTCCTAACAGGCCATTGTCTGGTACCGGTCAGTGGCCTGGAGGTTGGGGACCACAGATCGATAGTGTCTTCCTGAGACTAAGTTATTAGCGTTACTGAACTTGTAGCAATACTGTTAGTACTCTGCATAGTTGTACATTCAGTATTGAGAAAACTCTTTAAATGCCTGTGCCTTCTGTGATAGTTAACTGTAACGAATATTTAGTTACAATCCTCAAGACAGAAATGCTAAGAAAACTTTCACAGAAAAACTTAAAAAAAAGAAAGGCCCATATTTGGATTTTAATGTATGATGGTCTTTATTTACAACTTTATTGGCAAAAAAGAAGAGGGGTAGATCTGTAAAACAGTCTATCACAGGGCATTGCAACTGATCCTGTCAGATGAAAGAAGTTTCGTTTTAAATGGCTAATTGTCCAAAGACATACAACACTGAATCTGCCTATGCAGTTTCCTTTATGAAGTACAGTTTCATATTTTAGGCAGTCTTTTTAACATATAAATACAAAAGAAATGAAATCACTCATTAAAAACTGCATTAAATAAAGGGTATTTTAAATTTATGTTGTCCTTGTAGTAACACATGCCCAATGAAAATCAAAAGCTGGAAAAGCAGTAACACTTCCTACTTAAGCAGACAGTTACAACAATCATTTTTACAACGATCAATCCTTTTCTGCAATGACCAAATGTTCAGTTTATCATGAACTACTCTGAACTTACTATGAGATGTAGCCAAAGTCAGAAGACAAGATGTAGGGAGAATAGTCCTTTTTTGGAGGAGTAAGCCCTCCAAAATCAGCATGGGAAATAAACATCCTGTTGAAGAATTCTAGGTGGAAAAAAATTAATGTCAATTTCAATTCATGCTGAGCTGGCTTAATTTTCTCATTGACTTGTTTGGTGTCATTCTTCTAAATCAAGTGTGTTTAGTTCTTCTTCTAGTTCATCCAAATCCTCCCCCGTAAAAAGATTTTCATCCACAGGAACAGCATCGATGACTCCATTTTCCTGTCCCTCCCCTTCATTGTCTTCTTCTAAATCACTTCTTTCACCGTTTTCAGCCCTACCTCCAGAAGCTTCACTTAATTTGTTTTCTAAAAATAAAAAATGAAATCAGTAAGGCCTAGAAACAGAAACCACTATTCCATTAGTAACTGACAGTCACAGACTGATACATTTCCCTTTCCCTGCCTTACCATGAAACCCTTCCCTAAGATTATTGCAAGAATTGAGCTTTCATTTCTGAGTTTATTTGTACCAATTACCTACACCTGTATAAAATGTCTTTTAAACATTTGACAACTGAATGGTTCATACCTTTGAGGGAAAGAGTTCCTACACAACTTTGTGTCCCTACATGACTAGCAATTAGATTGTTAAACAGTCAGCATCCACATAATATTTTGTTTGAATAAATGGTTATGGAATAAAAAATGTTTATGACATAAGCAGCTACTCAGCTTTTGGTTTTGCAAATAGTAATTAATCCACACTAGTTGTAATACTGTCAAATGAGTGGGAATCTAGAAACGTTTCATGACATCAAATTATGAAAAAAGACGATGGGGCCATGCTGCTACTTTTCCTTACAGGCTATAAATGAGAAAGCAAACTGCTGCCTTTCCTTGTTCAATGATACCAACATTTACACAAAGATAATTTTCAACAGGCTAGTTTAGATTTTAAATATTTCAAAAATCTTTTGATGACAAAGTCTTGGGGATTATAACCTCTCAAGTACTGGCAAGTGGGCCTATTGTCACCAACGCCCTACTTGTAAAGGGAGCAAACCAGTCTGCAGACTGGCATTAAGACAACAGTCTGACAGAATTCTCAGATCTCAGGAGGGTAGGCCAGTTTTACAAGTTGTAACTTGTATTCCTTTATTGTTAAAATAATGTTTAGCTTTTTCTCTCTCAGCTTGCCTTAATTACTATCCTTTCTACATTTTTCTTTCATAGCAACCATGCCAAACTTTAATTCTTTCTTCAAACTCCTCACTTGGGGCACAATTAGATATAAATTGTAATGACAATTCTTATTTCAAACACACCTAGCCAGCCTTCCCTCCATTCTGATTCCTAATTGAGCTCATTATTTATACTTTTAGATCTTGCTTCTATTACTTGCTTCCTTTCATCTTCAATTTTTTGTCCTCTCCCAGATCCTTTCCCCCTGGTCTACAGACATACTTAAATTTCCCACATCCTAAAAAGCCTCCGCTTACCATGTCTCTCCCCAAAGTTCTTAACAGTGAGAGGTCTGTACTCATTTTTCTCGTCACTGCTCGTACTGCAGTCCCAATGAACTCTGGGTCCCTACTTCTACAGTTCCCTCCCTAATTGTAACTGAAGAACTATTTCCAATTTGCCCTACTTGATTTTTCTAAACTCTTTTCTTAATTTTTCTGTCCCTTTCAGTGTTCCCAAGCTTTTCTTCTTGACTACTCTGAAACACTGATGCTTGCAGTGTGCTCTAGAATGTTCTCATTCTACTATTTTACCTAGGTGAATTCTTTCACTCTTAGCTAAGACTTTCAAACCTTTCCCTCTGTGAATGTCTATATGATATCACAGACAATGCCACTTTTGATAATCAAATATCTCAACCTCATGAGGTCACAAACTGAACTCAGCTACATCTCCAAACTTATTTTTTCCCCTTCTAAACTCAGTTAATGGCTTCAATAATCTTGCAGCCAACCATTTCTACAGCCTCCTCTACTTATTACTTTTACATACGGCTAAACCACATACTTATGTCACCAGTTTGGTATCTACTGCCATCTAAGTTTGCCAAGCCAGTTTAACCCTCTTTGGACAGCCTCCTAGTTTTTAGAATTACACAAAAGTTAGGATACTCACCATCTTTTTCTGAAGTGTATGTGCTGAATCTTTCAAGACTGGCTACAGTAATACCTGTCTCATCTACATCTCTTGGGATGTACAGGCTTAAATCTATGTCATTTATGCTCACTGAGTCATCAACCTTTAAAAATACATAGAAAAGAAAGTTGAAAGTTATTTTCCAACTGCAAAACGAAAGTCAGAATTTCATACCCTTATTAAAAGCAGTCAACTCTCTATTATTATTAAGTTCGCCTGCAAAAAATGATTCTGTTATTGTCCCCTGCTTCCTACTCTATACTTTTTTAGTTAGTATTTTTTTACATTTTCTGTCACAATTTTTTAGTATAAAATATTTTTTTCTTTTACAGGAAAAATAAAACATACTTTTTATAGCTAATACATGTAAGCACTTAACTATATACCAGGCACTGCCCCAAGTTCTAGAAAAAAACATAAACTTATTAATTCATTTAATTCTCAAAAGTACCCTGTGATTAAGGGATTATCCTATGTCTGCATTACAGATGAGGGTGGAGGCCTGAAGTCCAGGTAATTTCCTAGGTAAGAGTCAGAATCTGAAATGAGGCCCAGAGCTGGCACTCTTAACCATGCTGCCCTACTGTCACCCTATGTTCTTTCTCAATCAACACGAGATGAGGTGCCCAAATCTCCTCCTACCTCATCACCACCTGTTCCCTGGGTGTAGCGGGTATCATCTGCTTCCTCGTCATCGTCATTAACCAGTTCAGGGCGAAATTCAAACACCTCACGACCACTGATCTATTCAGATGCACAAATATATCAACTCAGAACAAAATTCAAACATTTCTTGGTCACTGATTTTAGACACACACATGATTAAATAAGGATAACATTTTGCATGACACAGAAATTAAAAAATGAGAGAAATAATAAAGAATCTACTTGGGTGTGTTTGGGACATACCACTAATGCTTTCCCTGCTTTGAAGTCTGCTTTTCTTCTTTCCATATCTTGCTCAAATTTATCAATCTTTTCTTGTCTTTTCCTTTTCTTCCATGCAAGAAAAGATTCTAGAGTAATTTTGGTAACATTTGGACCTAGGGCAGAACGCTGAAAAGACAGAGAATCAATTTTTTTCTCCAAGTCACCTTAATAGTATTTATAGCATTCTCTTAATGCAATTAAGCCCTTGCCTGTGGCTGCTGTGAAGACATAAAATTAAAACAAATGGATTTATTTTTATTTCACATGGCAATGTGCAAAACAAGTGTCTAGATATTAACAACATTTCTAAGCAAAATATGTTACTCTAAACTAGATAGCTTTACAAAATTAAAGTGAGCAAAATTTGCCATGAAAAATTGTTTTATGTAAGTCAACTACTGAAAATATGAAAAGCAACATGACAATATCCAAGTCTCATCTGTGCTCCTTAGTAGATGAGAAAAAAAGTAAGCAAAAATTACCACCTGCTTCTCACAGCCAATAATCAAGTAATAAATATAGAGAAAAATACTACTTGCTAAACGTCTGCCAGGTATACACTATTAATGCTTTATACACATATGCTAACACACTGATCTCCGCAAATAAGCAAACAGAGGGTAATGGAAAATCTACCAAAGGTTAACAACTAATATGTGGTAGAACCAGAATACAATCTGAATGCATTAAATACTTGACATCAAAAACTACATTTTCTATTATAGTATATTACCTCCAGTATGAGACATCAAACAGTATATCCATTTAAGAACAAAAGTATAAAATCTCAACATTAGATATTTACACAATATATTTAAAATTACTCAAGTCTTGGCAAAATGGATATAGTTTAAACTGTGCAACCCTAAATCTATTTATGATATCCTCAACATTTCTGCACCACACACAAAGCTGTATCTACTAACTCACAGACTAACATTCTTTTGTGCTGAGCCAGAGAACAGTAGTTGAAGATTGTTTTCAAGAAGATTCATTCTCCTTTTCAGTCCAGGGATGATAATAAAACATATAACTACAAACTGTAGTGGAGTTGTCTCCTCCCACACAATGCTAATGATTAGTAAAATGGTGAAAAAGACAGACATCAGGGAAAATACCTGAAACTTCCAGTTCAATCAATTTGAATATTAAATATTTTAATGAACTGATAAACTATTATATCTATCTTAAGGAAGTAATTTATTTGATAAGCCAATGGCTAATACTTAAGAACTGTGTCATGATCCTAAGATTAATGTCTTAATTGGCTAATGATTATGGCCAGTTTACATTTTAGACACATAATAGTAATTAAAGAAAACGCAACTTCAGGAAAAGATTGTATTTGTTTTTCCTTTTATAACAACATGCTGTTGCCCCCAAGTGGTAAATATTAAAATTTCAGAATACTGCTTTTTCTTTCTACAGTAGGAAATAGATACTAGTTACCTCTCTTTCAATTAGATCTTCTAATGAAATTTCATCTTCTTTTTCTTCTTTCTTTTTATCTTTTTTCAATACAAATCCAGGAGGAAGTGCATGCCGATACATGCAAATATCACCTCCTCCGGGGCATACCCAAAACCAGCCATATTTGTTGTTTTCAATAGCTTCAAGGAAATGCTTGCACACCTATAGAGACAATTATTATTCACAAGTAGTGGCTGAGTGTACACTATTTCCAAGGTAAATGCTTAAGTATATGGAGCAACTATGTTCTTATTCACATCCTTAGGCTAACTATTCTGTATAGAGCATCCTCTGTGCAAACATGTGCATATAAATTATCTTAAAGTACTCAACAAAAACTTGTCTTCAGATAGGATCTACACAAAATTTGCCTTTGACGCTGTTCTAAATTCTGAATTTTATAAAAGGATTTGCCTTTGTTTAGCTTTTGTAATGTACTCTGAAAAGTCTGGTTTTAAAACAGATTTTATTTACTTATTTATTTTTAGAGAGGGAAAGTGAGGGAGTAAAATAGAGAGAAATATCACTGTGTGGTTGCCTCTCATGCCTTCCCTACTGGGGACTTGGCCCACAACCCAGGCATGTGCCCTGATGGGGAACTGAACCAATGACCCTTGGTTCACAGGCAGCACTCAATCTACCAAGCTACACCAACCAGGGCTGAAAAGTCTGATTTTTAAATGAGGTAACATAAATGGTTATAAAAAATAAAACCAATGATTCTGTTTCAGTTTTACCTTAATCACACGTATTAATGATATAAGCACTATTTTATTATCTGAAATTACAGAGAATTTCCTACATCTAAGACAGGAGAAAGGTATAAATGGAACACAAAGCAGTGACCTTTCAAAGCATAATGGGTGCAAGATACAACTGTATTGAAGCCTAAACTAACAAACTTTGCAAATAAGAAGGAAAAATTAATAAATTGTTATTTCCTGAAGAAATATAAAGAATGTAAGTAAAACTAGCATTTAGAATTTTTCTAGCACACGCTAGGTTTTATGCTGTAACTGCACTACACATAAATGTGAACAGGGTCCGAAAAATCAGGCACCAATTTTTAAAAGCACATTTCCCCATTACACACCAAAAACTAACTCTGTAATTCATATGTAACAATATTTTCACCCATGTGATTTAAAAAGTCTCCTTACCATTAAAACAGAATAAATGATCAACTAAGTGGTTTAGTTTAACAGTTATCCCTCCATTCATTTTTCACAAAAAAATAAGGAAAAATTCTTATCTGAATATGTGATTGTGTTCATCCATATTTGAGAAAGATAACCTCAGAAAATGATGGTTGAAGGACTTCAGTCATGTAGTTTTCAAAGGCTACTTCTGAACAAGAATTCTGCATAACTTACACTTGTAAATTTCAAAAACAAAGCTCAGTACATCTCATCTTTACAAAAAGATGTAATAATTTAAAGAATAACCCAACACAAAATAGCAGCAAATACCTTGCCACATTATCGTCCCTAATGATAAATACCACTCAATTCAAGAAAAGGACATACTATTTGAGTTTTTGGTTTTTTCTTTTCCGCCTCACCGTGCTTCTTGTTCACTACTTCTTCCAGTTTTTTCTCATCCCAATTATCCATAGTATCTAAATAAAAAAATAAATGGAGACTAAATACTGTATTTTTATCTGCTGTTCCCAAAATACACTACATATTTCCTTAGACAGGAAAGCTGTAAGACTTGTAACTTAATGAACGTTTCCTTTAAAACACCAAAGATAGGAATAAAGTGTTGTGAGATTATTCACAGAAATCCTAAGTAGTCTAGGCAAATGACGAGGTAGTACTGTAAAAAAAGGGTGAGTCAAATTCAAAATAAGTCAATTGTTTTTAAACATCTTCACTTAATCAAAAGGCATAATAAATTCAGATTTTACAAAAAACAATTCTTCTTTACTAACACAGTCTACCAAGACTAAAATATTCTTCAAGTTACTAAATATTTCAGTAACAAAAAACCAAAAGTCAGAGACAGAGACATATATCTTTAGAAAAATAATGTTTTTTAGAAAAATACCTTTTTCAAGTTCTTCATCTCTTGCATCAATGTAAACACTTCGCTTTTCACACTTCCTCTCCAGAGTGAGGTCATGAGAGAACTTACACTTATCTCCTTTAGTGCACTGTCCTTGCTTGAAGAATGCACACACCACAGACTTGGGATCTGCACCTACGTCAAATGGCACACGGTGTTTGGATTTTAATCTGCCAGATCATAAAGTATCACTTTTGCCTGATATATAATTACTTTTGGTTTAACTTGGTATTTTCCACTAACTGATGTGAGAGGAAAATACCACTTATGGGGTGTTAGTACAACATTTCTTTTCCAGTTCTTCTATAGTATTTTACATATATTTTTCTTTCTTATTCTTACCAAAAAAAGGGGGCAGGAGATGGAAAACAAAACAAACACATAAGTTATTCCACAGTCACTTGTCTAGTTGCAATTGGGGCAGGAGGCAAAAGACAAATACAAGTATACATGGATACTGCCAAGAGTTTGGGTCTTATGGTTTATACAACTAACCCCAGCTTTGCCTTGTATACTACCAAAAATCGTTATCATAAATCACCCAGTAGATTGTCTACACCCTTAATTTTGCCTTAAGTAGGGGGCTAAAGACTGGAGTTATAGTTGTATAATGACATAGCTGTGCACATATGTAGAGTGATTGTAAGGAAGGTGTTTACATAGGTAATGTTGACAAAGGCAGTATCATTTTTAGAGCAGACACAGCTCTGAAGAAAATATACATCAAAACAAATGAGAAGTTTTAAACATGGATCACATCTGATAAGGAAGTAACACTTCTGAAATTTAATGTTTACCTTTACTTATTTTTTGAGCAGCAACTACAGGTTTGAACAGCTCATTTAGCTCTTGCAATTCTTTCTTCTTGTCATCTTTCTTCAGTTTCTTTTCAGCTTCACTTTGTGCTACCTATAACATTTCCAGAATAATATAAAAATTTGATTTCATATAAGTGTTTTCACTATACAGTAATATATCTTATAACACTAAAATAACAAAGACATTTTCATTTTCGTGTATATAGTTCTTACCTCTTAATACCAGTTTTACAGTGGCCTTTCGGTATACATTAAATGGTGCAGTTAAACTATGAATCAAAACTGCTAAATCTTGTGGCAGTTACTTTAAAAAAAAAATCTAGGTACCATGCCAAGTTAAAAGCATATTCAAACGCTTAGAGCCATAAGCATTTGTTAAGCATCTGCTACATGCCCAGCATTTTTAGCAAATGGTTCTCACCTATGATTTTCTTCCTGTACAACCCACTTCCCAGAAACACATGGGCACCTTCTGAAGATCAAAGGTGCAAACATCCTGAAATGCGCAGTCCCACACAATAAAGAACAGTACCACCCAAAATACCTCTAGTATCCTTGTGGAAAAACACTGGGCCCAGTCAATGTGGGAGATTAAACAAAACAAACATTACATATGACATAGTTCCAGGCACACAATTTACATACCTAATATGATTAGAGGATTCATCCATATATTTACATGTCAGGTCCTATGTTAGATGACAAGGAATACAAAGATGAAAAGACAAAGATGCTTATTTAAAGAAGCTCAGAATCTAGTGAGAAGGCAGACATGTCAACAACTATAATATACATGGTGCTCTGGGAATAGAAATTCCTATATGCCTAAGAAAATTAGATTGAGTTAATAATTTATAGATAAATTTTCCTGATGGGCAAGAAAATGAATGCAGAGAAAACCAGCAAATGCAAAGATACAGGGAAGAGTAGGTACAAGGTATGAGAAACATCAGTGAGAATTCTGGACTGTTATTAGTAGGTGACAGAATAAGACTCAAGGGTTTAAAGTAAGCCTGTGACACAATCAGATTGTATTTTATAAAGATCATGATGGTAAGTTTGTGGAAGGTAGACCAGAAGGAGCCCAAGAATGAAGGCAAGGAAAATTAGGAGGCTAATGTAATTGTTGTAGGCAAGAAAACACAAGAGCTTAAAATAGGCATTAGTAGTAAGGATGGAGAAGAGGTGCAAGAGCAAGGTCTTAAGAAGGCAGAACTGAATGGACTGACTGAACAGGAAGTATAAGAAAGAGGGAGGATCTAGAAGGATTATCATGTATAGTGGTGCTGTTAATAAAATGGATAGGGAATACAGGAGGAACAGGTTTCAGGGTAGAGGGTGGTGATAAGCTCAGTTTTAAACACACTGCATAAGAGATGTTTACAGAGGATCTGGGTGGAGCATATTAGGCAACTGGACATGGTTCTTGACACTTACACAGAGGGACTGCTCTGAGATGAAGGTTTTAGAAACAGCAGTTTACAGAAAATTGATTAAACTTTTGGGTGTATATTAGCTTACTCAAGAATAGCTTAAAAATGACAAGAGCAGAAGACAGGTCCCTGAAGAGTAGCAGTATTAAATGAGCCTAAAGAACCTAAAAAGCCCATTGAAAGGATCAAGAACCATCAAAGAAATAGGTTAAAATCCAGGACAAAAATGTAACCAGGAAGAAAAAATTGTAGGAAGGTAATGGCCAAATGCTATAATAAGGTTAAAGACTTTCCAGTCCCGACTCTGACCATGTAGTGGATGTATTTAAATAGAAAAATGGGGAGTAATTTTTAAAAAATTTAAGTCACTTTATTTTTTAATAAAAGTAGCCTTTGCTCACTGGGTCCATCTCAAACATTTCTGGGGCGCACAGCAAATACAGTGAAGATCCACAGACCATTTTTATAAATACTTGTAAGTTAGAAATCAAACTAATGTTAGATACTGACAAATATACCTTATGACCTGGAAAGACAGGTTCAAATTTAAAATGCTCAGGTTCCATGGAGTTCCATGCTGGAGCACGGAAGTAAAGCAAGAGTCCACCCCTGGCTCCTCCTCTTCGCACCCTGAGTTTCATCCACCCCATGTGCAGGAAAGTACAAGGTGCAGGGGAGAACATAGTGAGGATCTAGGCTCAGTCCACACTTCTAGCACACATCCTTTCTTTGATTACTTCTATAATATTGGCAACACAGTATACTCTAAGATGGATGTAAGGTCCCGTGATCGTTTGCAGGCCCCAAGCTGTTGTGGAGGGGCTGGTGCAGTTAGCCCCACTGACTCCGTAGTTGTGAGGAAAGCCATGTTTGAAGGCAACAGAGTAGGTTAACCTCTGTGGTACAGGGCCTATGGTGGGGCACCTCTTGCCCAGCGTTAACAGTAGGACTGCTGCTCATTCCCAATGTTAAATATGGCAGATAGTTAGGCACCTCATGTTTGCAGATAAAAGCCCAGGTAAGGTACCCAAGAAATTATAAAAAATATAATACTCAATGTATAACAAACCTAACCATCACCACAAATGTCATGGCTTTCTTGGTTCTACAACATCTGAAATTACCAGTCAACATACTTCCCACTAGAAGAAAAAATGGGGGGGGGGGAGACAAGATTGAAAAAGGGAAGAAAGTGAATTCTTCTTACATACCTATATTATGAATAAAGATTTACATTATGTTCTCATGTAACCATCACAGGAACCCTGCAAGGGTAACTGCCCTTCCACTGTACAGATACAGAGCAGTGTCACTAAATAGTTTAAGATCATGTAACAAATAAGACAGGGAGATTCACATCCAAGATGATCTCACTCCAAGGCCTGAGCATACATTTTTATTGAACCAGATACAGAATATCAACAGTTTCTGGCTTCAGAATCAAGCTACATGTAAGAGGGGAAAAAAAATGTTGGAGGTATGTATGGATTTGTAGAGATGAATAAGAGAGAAGAGATTTGTTTCAGAGATAGGGGTTAATAATCTCACAAAAACATATTCTGATGTTCCCAGATTTTTAAAAAAAATGTGTTTCCAAAAGTTAAGGGAAAGGAGACAGTGTGGTGACAGAAGTTCTTTTTATAATAAAACTCGTATGTCTATAAAATCTTAAACTCAAGAAAGTGAAAGATCTAAAGAGCCTGAAGAAAATGGGGCTAAATTTTTTTTTGAATGAGTTGCCAATGAATGAAACAATTTCAAAACCCACATGGAATAAATGTGTAAGAAAAAACAAGAAAAACAGAAAAGAGTAGCATCTGGGGGAAATGACTTGCCTTAATAGCTAAGAGAATACGTTACTAGGCCATGTAATAAAAATCAATGGGATACTGGTTAAGGGTAAGACAATAAATAGAATACAAAAAAAAAGAATCCAGAAAAAGACCCTAATATATCACTTTAATATGTCAACAGCGGTATTTCAATTAGTAGGATAAATGGCGCTGGCATAAGTGGCTACTCATTTGAAAGAAAATAAATTTACTGACATAAATTTTTATGACAAATTATAGACTGTGAAAATAATTAGAAAAGAATGTAGGAAAAAGGCAAATATTCTAGTGGCAGGGAGACTTTTCTAACCATATAAAAGTTAACATATCTGACAATACAAAAAATAAAAACTGTATACAGTGAAATGTAACAGAACCTTAGTTGTCTCTAATACAGACAAAAGATGTCTCATAAATTGACAAGAAAAAAAGCAAAGAATTTAAATAGGCGAGTCAGAGAAGCACAAACCCACAGAGCCAACAAGCAAGTGAAAGGGTGTTCAAACTCACTAGCAGTGAGGCAAACAAAGTAAAACTGAGTTACAGCTTTATGTGATCAGATTGGAAAGCTGTTAGAAAGAACTTCGATATGTATAACTCATGCACTGCAAAAGAAAATGTGAAGTGCCATATCTCTATGGAAAGTGATCAGGCAAATCTATTAAAACTAGAAATCCACTGCACTTGATCCAGAAATGTGCCACCAAACAATTTATGCCACAGAAAGAAAAGCACAAATGCATGTAAGAACACACATACAATGATGTTCCTTACAGAATTGTTCTTAGAATCAGAGGGCTAGAAACAAAGTGATCACTTATAAGTAATGAAATGGGTGAATACAGTGTACCCACCACACCACAGAGTATTATGCAGCCATTAGAGTAAATTAAGAGCTATATCAAAATGGCTGGAATGATATCTAAGAGGCATTGCTGAGTAACATAGGCAAAATACAGAGAAGTTTGTAGAGCAGGATTCCAATTTAAAATATAATACCAAATATTTTTGTAATAGATATTGTATTACATTCGGATGAAGAAAATGTAGAAATTTAAGTTATTTACCTGACGTGGATTTTGTTGACCAAATTTAACTTGATGAGTGACAGCCTTGATAAACTTCTGTTGCTTTGCTCCTTTCTTATTCTTTAGACCAAAAGTTTTGTCCTAAATGAGAGAGTATAAAAATATTTTAGCAATTTATATTAATTTCTCATCTATTTTCTTAGTCACATCTAAAAATCATTGTTTCATTTACTTACTATAAGAAACTTATTCTTTTGTACGCTATAGAGGCAAAACAATCAAGTCAAGGCAACATAAACATCTTCCAGCATTCTTTACAATTCAAAGCCTATTTCTAACTATCATCATTCAATCTGTTACACTATGATGCTTTTTCCAGCATGTTGTGGAATATCACTTCTACAGGATGTGCAAAGTTGCTATACTAGAATAAGCCCTAAAGTCAAATAAGTTTACGAAAATTCTTGGTTAATAGGGCTTTCAATTTTAAGCACAAGATAGCTTAGAGCCTTTACCACAAGGGATACAGTAGGCAGCAATGCCAAAACTCATTCTACCTCAAAATGCATTTTCTTATAGTATCCTGAAGGATTATGTACTATTGAACATATTTTTGGGAATAGTGCATAAGAAGATAATTAAATTCTGGACTGATTTTTTGGGAGGCAGAGTTATTCTCTAAAAACAACTTAATTTAAAGAACTCAAACTACTGAGAAGTATTTATTTCTAACTTTTGCTAAAAGGGAAATATTAAAATTGAAGTATATTTAACTAAAAAGCAACATGTTACTTAAATCTGTGAATATTAATATAGTAATCTGTGAAAACTATTAATTTAAGAGTAGTTATTCACTTATGAAATGCTCATTATGTGCAAGGCACTAATTGTGATTTTTGGTTATCTATTCATATTTATTAAGTGTGCAGTACAAAAACTGAATTCACATCTACCCAGAATTTCAGAATGTGACTTTATTTGGAAATAGGTCTTTGCAGATATAGTGAGTTAAGATAAAGTCACGGTGAATTAGGGTTGGCCCTAAACCCAATGACTGGTATCTTTATAAGAGTAAAGGACGCACAGACAGAGAGAGAAGGCAATGTGAAGAAAGAGGCAGAGAAACTGGAATGATGCAGCTATAAGCCAAGGAATGCCACAGATTAACTGGAAGATCCAGAAACCATGAAAAGGCAAGGAAACATTTTTGCTAGAGACATTGGAAGGGTCATGGTTCTGCCTACACGTTGATTTTGGATATCTGGCCTCCCTACTGGTAAGAAATTTCTGTTGTTTTAAGACACCCGGTTTGTGGTAACTTGTTACAGCAGCCCTGGGAAACTAATGTAGGAGACTTGACTAGTAGGTTTCACCCTAAGTGAATGGGTGGCATGGATGTAAGGAAACCACCAAATACTGGGTATTTTCTGTTTCTCTGAAGAAGGGTCCTCTAGCTGGGAGAGCAATAAACCTGGTTAAAAGGAGTAGAGAACAGGTGGGAGAGGGTGTCTGTTACTGAGCAGACTCCTTAGTACCGATTTTCAGGCTCATTTTGACCACATCTGCCTATCTCCTTTGTGCTCAGAGTTCCAGAAAGAGAGGGGCCTCTTGACTTATTCCCTTTCTCCTCTTTTCTTGCAGGGGTAATCATCTGGTTGAATGGTGGGAGAAAAGAACTATCAACTGCTACTACACTTTTAACCCCTAGTTTTCAGCCTCTTGCCTTCTGCATTACCTACTCTTCCCATTACTGAACTTTTCCAGAATTTTGTAGGGCAAATCCACTTGCTTCTCAATGGCACAGTCCTAGGTGGGCAGTTAGATTCAACTGCTCTGCTCTACTAAGCCAGATACCAACTCATTCACTCATTAGCAATCTTCATTAAGTTGAGGTTCAAAATTAAAAATACCTCCTAATTTCAGGATGAAGTTTGTATCTCTTTCTTATTCTCTTGTTTATGGGTGGGTTTCAGAAAGGAAAAAAAAAGCAAAAAGGTCTTTTGAAAGTAATCTAAAATCACTAAAAGGCATTTAGTGTGGCATATTTTATAATCTTTATTTTGGAATCCTTTCTAAGGGAAGCGATAGAGTAACAGGAAGAAGTATTATAGGTACAGAATACCTGAATAAGCTGGAAATGGAAAACAGTATTGATAGAATTAGTATTTAAAAACATCAAACACAGCATAATTTTACGGTATCTCAAAAACCAATAAAACAGACCTTTCAATGTTTTTCAATCATAGAGTTTAAGAGGGTTTTAGTTATGAAAGAGTAATTCTCATTGAGAACTATCTCTTTATTCATCATATCTATACCCATCTGTACAAAATTTTACTTCCCCCACTCAAATGCCTATCTCATGTTTTAATGTCCCAATATATTACAAAATTCTACATGAATTTTCTATAGCCTATGCACATAAAAAAGGGAAGCACATATATGCTGAAATTATCTCCACTGAGCTTTTTTTTTTAATGGCTGGCTTCCCTTGTTTTTACATAGGAAGTTTAACACTCAATCCAATTAGAAGAAAAGATAATCAAGAGTAATGTGACATTTGAAGAGGGCTGATGATATGCAGCAACCAGGTGTCAAGTGACATACTTTTACAAAAAGTGAGTTCTTATTGGGGAAGGAGGTCCGCAAGGAGGGGACAATTCTACATAAAAATATCAGCAGCATCAGAGTACAGCAGCATTGACACATACCTTGCCAGAGAAGAGCATAACTGGGGTTCACCCCATGGCCCTAACGTAGTTACAGAGAAGAAACAAATTATGAATAAAGACCAAATAGCAAAGTAGATACTGACATATGAAGGCTTAGGAATAAAAAAGTCCTTCAAGGGGATCTGGCCAACTAGAAAATAAAGTACCCACGGCCCTGGCTAGGTAGCTCAGTTAGTTAGAGCATCGTCCCGATTTGCCAAGGTTGCAGCAAACTGATGCTTCTCTCTCACTCCCTTCCTCTCTCTCTCTTATCAATAGTAAGAAAAAGCACTCATGACAACAGTAGAGGTGAGTGAGCTCCAGATCTCAGAAGAGAATACATAATATTTCTACACATAAACTCCTGAATATACAGGGTCCGGCAGAAGTGACACCTGCTTGAGTGTGGATGGCTGGGTAATAATATGGGTATAATAATTTATAGTTTTGAGTATTTCACCAAAAATGTCATATGATGTGCTTGAGTGTAATATTATGTTACAGAATTACATGCTTATGATTTTTAATAAAAAGGGGCATTATTTGTGCCCGACCCGGTATATTTTACCGAATCCTCTTAACAGTCTTATGATATTCTGTTATCACTCTGTAAACAAAGATATTGAAATTCAGAAATGTTCAACAATTCTTTTGAAGTAACATTGTTAACAAGGGGCAGGCTATATGGCATGAGACTTTAAGAATATTAATTTTTGGAGTCAGAATGCCCATGTTCTAATTCCAAACAGAACTGAGCAAAGTTCTTTTTTTCAGTTTTTTTTATTTGCAAAGTGGGTCTCACACTAACCATTTAGGATTTTTGTGAAAATTAAAAGATTTACTACAATGAGGCAATAAAACACAGAGGTTAACAGCAAGAACTTGAGCTAGATATCCTGGGTTTGAATCTTTATATTCCTTCACTTGCCATCTTACTAACCTTGGGCAATCTATTTAATCTCTGTGCATGTTTCCTCAATTTAAAAATGGTAATAATACTCACTCCACTGAGAATTGTGTAAAGTTATCTCTTGTAAATGGCTTGTTTCTCTTTCCCAAAAACACTGAGAACTGTGTCTGGCCCGTTAAGTGTTAACTATTCAGTGACACAGATGATATCTGAACCAAGGTATATTTGATTCCAAGCAGAGTCCTTGCTCTTTCCACCATGAAAAACCACTTCCCAGAAAAACCTAGTTAGGTTACTGGGCCAGTTGGTAGACAAAAAGTTTTCTGAATACCACACTGTGGATCTGGGATACCAACATTTATTGAAAACAGGATGTTTTGCAATTTGGAATACTTAAAAAGGCCTTTCTCCCTTTTTCTTTAGTTTAGGACAGACTCTTACCTAAAATTAACCTGGATCTGGTGGAAGGGAAATATGAGGTGGGAAGAAGTTACAATCACCCCCAAATCATGGTTAAGATAAAACTAGGGAAAGAATAAGATCCCAAAGCTTAGGTTATAAGAAACTGTGTATTTCAAAATTTCAACATAAAGGAGTTTAGAAAACAGCTACTAATTCGAAGCTCTGAGACTCCAAAGGCCTTTACACTCAGTGAATTCCAGATTGCACTTAAAACTGGCTACCCGCCCCCACCCATATTGGCCTGCTTCTTTTACAGGCCAATATTCAATCAAATAAGATGTTTGGGGGAAAAAAAAAAAGGAAAAGGCAGGAGAGAAGGGCAATACTGAATAGCGCTCAAAGATAGCTGGGGGTCTACCTTCTGGAACACTAGGGTAAGGCAGAGGCAGGCTAGCACGGTTTTACCTCATTAACCACTCCACTCTCCCGGCTGCCTACTACCCCTCCCCCCACCCCCAGCAAATCTAATGTATTTCTGTAGTCTATCCATGCAATGGACATTCTGCAGCTGGTCAAGTAATCAACTGTTGGCTTTGGCCTTAAGTTTTTCATTACCACCAATTATTTCTTTTTCTCCATCCTTTACACACCTGGATCCCCTCTCTATAGGTCTCTATTACTACTTCCTTGCTGCTATAAGTCCTTAACTGGATTTCTTCTATTTGCTTGCCTTACACCCCAAAATCAACTTTCCATTTCTCAAAGCTGATTTCAGTTTGTTAAATTTTAGCTGTAAGTAAAGTAAATGGTATATGCCATTTGGATAACTACATGAATGTCTGACAGAACAATATCCTTTCTGACATACTCATTTCAGAAAGAAAACACATTAATACAAGTAAATTCATGAAATTCTGGGGAGTTTAAAGAGGGGAAAAAATGCAGACAACATAAAAGTTTTTCAGGTGACAAAAAGTAAGTACTGCGTATATACAGACAGTACAGGTCAGTCTGATTATTTCCCCCAGAGGGTTCTTACTTATGATGTTAATAAAGAACAGCTGCTATTTGTTGTTATATATAACTACAAGTATCTTACATGTATTTGTTGTTATATATACACCTTATATGTTAGATACCTTACACATCATCTCATTTAACCCATAGCTCTGTAATACAGGAATTAGCTCCATTTTGCTGATGAGAAACTGTGGTTCAGATAGGTCATGCAACATACCTAAAACTACCATGTTTGACATTTTTATTTGAACTATGTGACTCAAACCCCCGCTCTGACCCCAAAGCTAGTGCTTCTTACATTACATTATGTTGCCTCTCATGTCTTGTTTTACTTCTTTCCTTAGAGTTATCAAAAGCTACAGGCTTTTGTTTTTCTACAGTAAGTGCCTACAGTGGTGGCAACACAGATACAGAAGAGGGGACAGGTAGACAGAGAAACCACTTATTTTGGCCAACTTAGAATTTCAGGACATATTACTATAAAATCTCTCCAAATTAACCATACACTGAAATAAACATTAGTCCTTATAAGTCAAAATAGACTATAAACATACATTTTAAAAAGAAAATTATGATAGAATCAATAAGCAGTATGAACCTGGTTTCAAAAATATTCATTAAGTGTTTGTCATAAAGTATATTTAATTTTCATTCCCCTTGCAGCAGCCATTGACATATGCTGGGGCTTTAGGTAAGTTTTGTTTTTTTGAAGTCACATATAGTATTCAATAAAGTGGAATACGTTGTTTTCTTACCAGGCTGGTAACAGAATATTTTCTATAAAGCTAGTTTCACAACCAATGATATACATTACAATTCACAATACTGTTTGACCTCTCCAGTGGTAGCAAAAATCCATGCAGCACTTGAGTCTGCAAAATTGTCGTTAAAAAAAACTTCTCATTATATATGTGGGAAAAAACTGCTGCATCCACACTGTATACACTACCTGCCAGTCACTTAGTAGCCAGCTTGGCTAAGTTATGAGATAGATTATCAGAGAGAGACCAAATTCACATAACTTTTATTACGGAATGTTGCTATCATTCCATTTTATTATTGTTGTTGACCTTACTGTGCCTAATTTATAAGTTAATCTTTAACATAATTATGTACATATAAAAATAGTATACGAAGTATACTTTATAAAGTATAAAGAAAGGTTCTGTATCAAGCATCTACTGGAGTCTTGGAAGTATCCTTAACTGATCAGGGGGAACTAATGTAGCTAAAGCTCAATAATGAATAAAGTTTAAGTTTCCATGTAACATTTTAATTTCACATCTATATGAGAGTTGGACTTTGCATCACAGTCAACCATGTTAATTCAAATTCAGTAAAGGAACGAACACGATTAAATGTCATCCCTAAAATGCCACCCATTTACTTAGCACTGAACACCATCAGGTCACCATCCCCCAGAGATCTAAGTGTCAGGAGTCTGGCTATGCTACTTCACGACATTTCCAATGACTACAAACAGGCAATAAGAATACAGATGCTGCTTCAGCATCTGACCAAGATTAGAACTCTTCATAAGCATACCATTTAAATCAAATCAGAAGAATTTATTAAAAATAATAATTTGTAAACGTCTCATTTCGAGATACCCAAAATGCATTTTGGTGGCATTCTAATAAAAAATAACTATTCTACAAAAAGCTGTCCATTATTCAGGTATACTTTATGCAAAAAATCGGCCAGGGGTTTTTCCAGTTACTCCCAAACCACACGAGGAACTACTTAATTACAAGAATGATTAATAGCAGGAATCGAGGAAAGAAATACCTCCTTGGGGGCTATGTAATACGTTTATGGAATCTTAAGTATGGTTCACTCTCCTATGGAATCTCATTGACACATTCATTGGGACACAAATATACAACCTTTAAGAAGTAAATTGCGTTCCTCGGCCATTAAATGGGCTACAGGCGCAATGCACTGAACCAACCCACTTATATAACAAATTCGCGTACGACACTTAACAGAGCTAATGACACTGACAGCTAATGTATTTTAAAGCGTTATTCAATGTAATTCAAAATGTAGGTAGCACGCGCCAGGTACAACAGGGTGGGCTGCGACTTGAAAAAAGCCTCCACTCTTTAAAGAACGTGGAACAGTTTAGAGATGAATCGAAAATGCCATAGCAGTAATTGTTGGCTCGTAAGTATTGCTACTTCTAGATGATGGGTAAAGCAAATCAGGCATACAGAGCCTTGTCAGGAGTCGGCCTTCCTAAGAGTTTGGCCCGAGCCCGGCCAGCGTTATTTTTTTTAAAGCAGGAGCCCAGAAACATCTTCAATTTTGAGAACTATCCGGTGGCAGATAAGTGAGAGAGGGAGAGGTGTCGTTTCGCACTAGGGTCAGTGAAAGGAGGCGTGTAACAGAAGCAAAGGCTGGGTACGGGGGCGCCAGCAGCGTCACTATAGCAATGAGACGCAACGAGCGTTACCAGAGGGCTGAAAAACGGGGCAGTGGGCAACACTGAGCCGAAGGAGGGAACACGTGGCCTCGGAAAACGCGAGCAGGAGCCCGGGGCGAGGAACCCGGAGGCTGCTTCCCTGAGGGCTCGCGGCGTGAGTGGGGGAGGGGATGGGTACTCACTTCGATAATCTTCTCCTTTTTTTTCTGCTCCGCCTTTTTGCTGCCCCCGGCCTGAGCCTGTTTCTTGGGGGGCATTGCGGAGACCAGTGACAGAGGCCAGACTTAAGCGCAGCTGGACACCGTCAGGGTACGTGCCCCGCCGCCGGAAAAGGAGGAAGACGCGGGCCGCCGTCGCTGCCGCACCGTACGGAAAACTGGGCGCTCACTTGCGGTCCAAACGCGGCTTTTGCGACAAGTCGGGTGGCGGAGCATTGTGGGTAGTGAGGCCCCGCGCCCGCGAGCGGAGCTGCGCGTGCGCCTCTGCCTAGACTGGCCAGGAGGGGGCAGGGATGGGACGTGGGAAAACAACTATGCGTAACACGTGATGTTGCTGTCCCACCTGGCCTTTCCTCGGGTGCGGCAAGCTTAAGAATTCTTGCGGGCATGCGAGTTATGCTCTCCATCCGCATTTTCTTCCGCTGAGGTTGGGTCACTGTTTCGTCCATCTCTTTGCCTCGGGTGGGACCTTGTCTGCAGGCTGGTTTAATGATCGCTCTGCCATCCCTTCCCTGAGTGACCACCGAGCAGCCTCAGCAGCTCAGGATTGCTTGGGCGGGGTACCCAGTTATCATTTTGCACTTTGGTGGGGCGGGGCCGCGCGGCGGGGAAGTGCAGCGAGCTTCAAATTCCTGCCGAAGTTTTTGAAGAAATGAAAAAAGTTTCCTTTTATTTGAAGAGTGCCAGGGATGGCCGCCTGGAGAATGAGGCACTTGACTCGTTTGACGTACTATATCCTGATTTAAAGATTTCAGGGAACTGCCCAAAGGCTTTTAAAAAATCCCATTATAATGTAAAATTAATCAAACCTAATTTGAGGGTGAAGAACACATCTCAACAGCTTTCGTTAAGTTCTCGATAAGTTCAAAAACTATTTGGTACCTTATACATTACATATTATTTCATTTATTTTGTCACAGCGGCATCGAAGTAGGCGTTGTTGCTGCTTGCATTTTCCAGAAGGAGGACGTAAAGGAAACATGCCCAAGGTCATGTTAAAGGCTGAGCTAGGGATTCCGCTTTCACAATTTAACCTGAAAGTCCAAATGTCTTATCACTAACATTACGAAAGTAGATCATGTTTGAAATGATATTCGATGAATGAATGGGTCCCCTTATTCTACAAACCAAAATACTATCTTTGAAAAATATCTCCCTTATGTCTTTGTCTCTCACACACACAGTGACTATATAAGATGGTGGATGTTTAACTTTATTGTAATTTTGCAATATATACATGTGACACATCGCATTGTACATCTTTAACAAATTATATGTTAATTATATCTTCATAAAGCTGGGATAAAATAAAGGGATAAAGATCCAAGATCCAAAATAAAACAACAATAAAAACAACAACAAAAACTAGAGGCCCTTTCTGTGTGTGTAGAAGAGATTATCCATTATGTTAAAGTACCCATTTTAGAAGTGAAAAGGGCAAGTTTCTCTCTTGCTTATTCCACAGAACCAGATCCTTGCTCCACAATCTAGGGTTTAGCAGGCAGATTCTTCTTGCCATATCTACCTAAACCTCAGGTTTTTAATCTCAAAAAAATGAGACAAGACTTAGGAAGAGTCCAGCAGTTCTTCAGGGCATTAGAAAAATACCTGTATTGCTAGTCCAGTGTTGCTTGGCCATTTACTGCATCTTCACTAGACTGTAATTACATTGTTTACTGTTACTTCTTGCTCCTTTTGTTTTCTAGCCTGATTTTCCAGGCTTCCCAAGATTCTGCATTTCCTAAGATTTACAGGATTTCTTAGATTCTGTGATCAATATTTCCAATAAATTCTTTTTTTTTTTTTTTTACATAAATTAGTCTTGATTTTAGTTGTTTGCAACTAAGGACTCTGTTATGGGATGAATTATGTTCCTTCCCCTCCTCCTATTCATACGTTGAAGTACTAATCTCCGGTACCTCAGCCTGTGAATAGGGCCTTAGGAGATAGGGCCTGCAGCATGTAATCCAATCTAACTGGTATCCTTATACGAAGAAATTTGGACATACTAAGAGACACTGGAGATGCCTGTGCACAAAGGAAATACTGCTGGAGGACCACAGCAAGAAAGCAGTCATCTGGAAGCCAAGGAGAGAGGCCGCAGAAGAAACCAACCCTGTCAACCCTGTCCTTCATCTTGGACTTCTAGCCTCCAGAACTGTAAGAATATAAATTTCTGTTGTGTTGACAGAAGAATGTCTAAACCTGTAGAGATTTTTATATAAGTTTATTTGAGCCAAACAGAGGGTATGCCTAGAGGCAAGATCTCAAAAGACTGAGGAAAAATGCTTCTCAGAATGGCAGTTTGCAGGTTCTTTTATACATTTGGAATTAAGACGGGAACATTAGGACGATTACATGAAGGTGCAATAAAGCAGGAAAAGGATTGGGTTTCAGGGTAGTTAATAAGACTATGCTCTCTTGAGGGGAGTTTCAATTCCGATGGGTTCGAAAAGAGATATTTCGAAGGTATGTTAATCTACTTGCACAAAAACACTAGACAGGTTTTGCTTAAGGCAAAGGTAAAGCTTTTAGAAGTTAATATGAGGTATGTCCAGAAGGTATCCAGCCATGTAACATGCAAAATAAAGACATTTATTGAAGAAGATACAAGAAATATTGTACCTAGGACAATGTCTCAGTCTCCTTCAAAGTAGGCACGTTGAGACCTCATAGTTTCTCCCAGTTGCCATCAGCTGCGCCATTGTATTTTCCTGAATCTCACTGACAGTCTGGAATCTCTTTCCTTTCAAAGCTGATTTTAATTTTGGGAAAAGCCAGAAGTCACAGGGCACCAAATCTGGGCCATAGCAGGGCTGAGTCACCCAGGTCTCTTGATGTTTTGCCAAAAAAACTGTACAAGAGGTGTTGGTGAGTGGGTATGTTGTCATGTTGAAGCTACCAATCACCAGTTGCCCATATCTGTGGCCTTCTGAATGATCTGAATAGTTTCCAGAGGAATGTTCAAGCTTAATGCAAAATTTGATGCAGATCCATTGCTGTACTCACTTACTCATTTTGTATGCGACGGCCACATGGTACCTATGCTCACTCAACAGCATCTACCACCCCCACTGACTTCCCTGTCCCCCCAGTGAAGTCGTCATTGTTTACCCAGTGCACTCCACTCCACTCTGGCTGTCAGATTATATTGATGTTGCACAAACCGTTCTCATTAGATTAATAATGACTGGACTTTTTCCAGACAGACCTCATGTATCTGGGGTGTTACTACCCACCATGACCTTCCCAGTTAGGAATTTATGATCAGAACACCATGACATTACCTTCTGTAGAACCCACTTTTCATGTACAATTGTTGAAGATACTCATTTGGTGATATTTTGTTATGGCAGCCTTAGCAAACTAATACAGATCATAGCTAATAAAGGACCAACCTCTTTTGTGTGTGTTGCTATTATGGTGAGCAGAGGCAAGACTACTGTTTTATCTAAATAAATTACTGTTTTAAAGAGAAGACTAATTTGACTGGTCATGTAAGTCAAATGATCCATTTTATGGGTTGAGGCAGTATACATTAGAAAGTATTTTGATTTAAATATTGAATGCTTTTTGAATGCAGGCAGTTTACTTTGAGATATTTTTTTTCTTTTCAAAAATATAACAAACGATTTGCCAGTGTTTCAATAGAGCATGTAAAATTCCCTCTAACTTGTCAGTTTGAGTTTCAATTCTGTAAACCTTCACTTAACTTATGCTGACAAACTTTTCTTAAATCAATGATTTACGTAGGTGATTAATCTGTTTTATTTGAAATATTTCTTGCTGCTATTGTAATAGTTATTATGACATTTGTCAAGAAATTAAGATGTACAATTTCCAAATATTTCTTGCTTCATTGAAGCTAAAAAGATTTTCTGTGATTCCTATCAGTCATGTCATCTCTCTAGAAATAGCTTTCTAATGGTTCCCATGTCTCTTTGAATTTAATACGGGAGTTCCTTGTTTTCTTCTGCCCAATAATGTCTGCTTTTTATATTGTGCTATTTGTTATACTCCTCATGTTAAGCCAACTTTCCCTATCCCCTACCTCCACACCTCACCTAACATTCTTTACTGTTTTAGAACTTTTCATAAATAGTGTTGCATACACAGTTCCAAATAAAAACTAGTCTACCTTCTATCTAGGTGCTATACATTGAAGTTTTGGTAAGTCATTGTTGATTTCTCCTTTAACCTCCAAATCCAGTCAAGTCCTAATGACTCCACCACTTAAGTGTCTTTCAAATTGTATCCTTCCTCCTGTTACAGGGGCAATCTGGCGTTTCACTTCTAAAAGGGGAGTGGGGAGGGAACCCTGAAGCGGCTTGGGAGCGCCCGCCTTCCCACGTACAGGGAGTCGTAGCGAAGTGCCAGAGGTCATGGGATTGAAGCTGCAGCTGGTGTACCGTAGATTTTCACACCCCTGGGTAAGGGTGAACGAACTAGCGCGTCTCCTGCCACAGCAGGAGGAGGCCTGCACAGACAGGCCACAGGAACACGTGTACCGTGGAGTTTGTGTTGATGGTAAGGGGGAAGTGCAGACCTGCCAATTTAGTCTCAATTGGCTGAAAGGTGGGATGCTTCTGGAGCACGTAGGATACTGGCCTGGATTTTTAAATAGAGGGTGGGTGGAGACTTCAGGCTCTTCCCCTTCTGGTTTTCCGTGTTCATGAGTCAGGGGTCCCAGTGTTCCCAGCCCACTGGGCCTTGGAGACCGTGTTGTCTGGCTGCATCCCTGGGCCCCTGGCTGCACTGGTGACTGGCGCTGTGCTGTGCAGTCCTGCTCGGCTGGGTGCATGGTCACAATGGTGAGCCACCAGCTGGAGGGAAGGGTACAGACGCTGGATTGGTGTACCGGAGTGGAGAAAGGCTAGTGCACAACCATTAGGACTCCTGGGAGCCTGCAAACTCCAGAAAGAGGCCTGAAACTGGACTGCAACGGGAGCCTGCCTTAGCTGGTTCCCACCTGGATGACTGTGTGGCAGCCGGACTGCATTTCCCAAAGACGGTACTTTAAATGGGTGAAGGAATTCCAAGCACACCTTTGAACTATTCTGGGTTCAAAGGGTGGCAGGGTTATTTTCCTTTGGGTATTTTAGTGGGGATGAGCTCTGAGGCAGAAGCCTGCTATTCCTTCAAAGTTGCGTAGCCTTTGGATAAATGACCCCTTTCCTTTTCACCGACCCTCTGCCTCCAGAGTTTGCTGGATGGGCAGCAGGCAGTAGAACCCCACTTGCTGTTTGGTGACAGTACCTCACTACCTTATTGCACGGCCGTATCTCTTGCCAGGGCTACTGCAAGAACCTCTTGTTCACCATTTCAAGCTTTTCCCCTCACGTCTGTCCTTAAAAATTAGTAGGTTGCTAGTATCTTTTATCTAGTGGACCATCAAAAAATGAACAAAGTAGAAACAAGCAGAAATGGATAAAACATATTTTATGTAATAAAATGTTTTAAAATACATTCCAAAAATGTGGCAATATTTATGTAAAATACAGCCATAAATCAAGTTAAATGCTTAATTTTTCTGTTATGAAAGCTAATTGCCTACTTGTTTTCTAGATTAGATTTTAGAGTCAGAAATTTATGGATTAATATCATGGCTTCCATTTTATAAGCAGCTTTAGGCTAATTGATGAATACTCTATGCTTCAGTTTCCTTATATATAAAAGAGAAATAATTACACTGTAGCTCATATGTAGCTCACATGTGAGTCACTCAAAGTGGCACATGTAAACATGTAATTAGTTTATATTACTATATAATCTATGTCATAGTCTAAAGGAGTAAAGAATTCAGTGTTGACTCATTAATTGCTAAAGAAACGCACTCCAAGAAATATTAGTGATGTGCCCTGGCTGGCGTAGCTCAGTGGATTGAGCGCGGGCTGCGAATCAAAGCATCGCAGGTTCGATTCCCAGTCAGGGCACATGCCTGGGTTGCAGGCCACGGCCTCCAGCAACCACACATTGATGTTTCTCTCTCTCTCTCTCTCTGTCTCTCTCTCTCTTTCTCCCTCCTTTCCCTCTCTAAAAATAAATAAATAAAAAAATATATATATAAAAAGAAATATTAGTAATGTAAAATTGGGAGATTGGATGACTGGATGTGGGAGCGGAGGGGGGAAAAGTCAGAAAGTAGAGCATTTTCAGGTGTTAAGCATGGGCAAATGATCACTGATGGTGGTGGCTAGGCAGGCTACATTGGCAATGTGTGAAGTATGTGGGCAGGCAAGGAACTAATGTTTCCCATTTGGCTTTGTTGAATTTAGGGTGCTAGTGGGACATGCATGTGAAGAAGTCCAGTGTCATGTGGATATTTCTTGGAGACTTGGAGACTCAGGAGAGATTTTAGAACATTCAGTATCAATGGAAATAGACAACTTTTGGAGGGATTACACAGAGCAACAAAAATCGGGCTTGGGGGAACATTTAAAATATACATACAGAAAAAGCTCAGGGAGGGCAAGTGAGGCGAGGTGACTGTGACAGGACGCTTAGGGAGAAGGAGCTTTCTGGGAGGGTGATTTTGGCTCTGGAGTTGGCTCAAAAATGTGGCTGCTCATTCAGAGTGATTAGAGTACTTTTACTGTATTTAGGGTATGGATGCCCTCGTTCCCTCTTTAGTGTGTGTTCTCCCGGATCTGCACGTCGCTGTCTCATTTCATCTCCGAGGTCTCAGCTCAGTGCCAGTTCCTCCAAACGACTGTCCTTTACCATCATATCTAAAGGCCTCCATCCCCTACTCCCAGTTAATTTCTATCTGGTCACTTTCTTCATAACTTTAAAATCATTTATCATGTGTGTAATTACTTTGTGTTTTTGTTTATTTCTTAATTGGGTGTTTCTTGCCCCAGGAGGTAAGCTTTGTAGGAGGAGGGATTCTGACTCTCTTGTTCATCACTGCATTCGTAGCACCTAACACAACTGTCTCTTTGAAGGAACTCAATAAATGTGTTTAGAAAAATGATGAATGACTGAGACCTAGGTTGAGAGCTGACAGTTCTTTCCCATTTATTGTGTAACAGGGTATTTAGTTTTGGTGTTTTAATATTTATCTCATCTATTGAAGATGAATTTAATAAAAGCCTCTGTGCCAAGGTGTTATGAGCACCCAGATTCATCTGGGGTATTTTCCAGTAATAATGGAGATGTACTATGTGTCTCTAAATGCCAAGGTTCCACAATAAAGGACAGAATTAATAGATGTGACTTCTGAGGACAAATGTCTGTAGTTGGTGGGTTGTTCCAGTTCTGATGACACCTCAGCTGCTTATTATGGAATGTGGGTTTGGAATGGTGTGTTGGGTATTGCAGTCAGTGAATGGGAAATGAGCAATATAGGAAAGGGTATAAATGTTGGTAAAATATTTGTGTTCTGGGCTTGAAATGACACTTTGCCATCTTCAATGATGCATGTTTGCAACACAAAATCAGAAAATATTCCAAAAAATTCTGTAAGAGATAAGTTTCTTTTTGTAATAGGTTATTCTGGGATTCCTGCAAAGGACAACAAGTATTATGTCACTATCAATTATATTTTCTGAAATAAAAAATGTAGGAAATATGATCTGACAAATATATTCATGTTCTTATGAGGGCATAAAGACAGAACATTCAAAATGGAAACAGTTCTAAAAAATCTATGATGTATGGGTAACATGTACCATCAGCGTACTCAAGATGATGTGGAACCATAGTGGATAAAAGTGACTTTTTTCCTAGGAAAGTCAGAGAAAGGAGCTTAGAGGAGGTGCTGTTTGAATTGTGACTACAGAGTTACCGAATGGAGTGGAGAATAGTAGCTATTTCCAGTAGAGAAAATAGCATGTGCAAATATGTGAATGTGTGAAAATAGATGACATTTTTAGGGAATTACAATTATTTGGTGAAGATGTGTTGAGACAGTGACAAGAGATGAAATGAAAAACATGTTAGAATCAAAATAGGAAAAAATAAATAGGAACCTCATGTGAGCTCACAAGAGAACCTGGTTTTAGCCCTGGCTGGGTAGCTCAGTTGGTTAGAGCATCATCTCTACATGCTAAGGTTGTGGGTTTGATCCCCAGTCAGGCATATATAAGAATCAACCAATGAATGCATAAATAAGTGGAAAACAAATTAATGTTTTTCTCTCTCCCCCCTCACTCTCTCTGTTATCATCAATTAAAATCTGGTTTTAAAGATATAGTTATAATAATTTCCAGTTTTCAAAAAAGAAAATGTAGTCTTATATAAAATACATTAATTGTCTAGAGTCACTGATTAGAAGAGCCAAAAACCACTTCTTTCTTGAAGTCCAGGCTTTTAAGTAATTGGGTAACACAGATTTTATTGGTGCTTGGTTTTCAGTTTAACCAACATTGTGTTTTTTTGGCACAATGTTATCTTGGTGGAATTGGGTTAAAAAAAGTCATTAAATTACAGCTGCTCCAATTTTCATCATGTGGTTTTAAACTAACTAGGGAATTATGTTTCTCATTGTTCATAAAATTTAGATGTTATTATAAGGAAGTGGCTCATGTGATTTTGGGAGCTAGAAAGTCTGAAATACATAGGGTGGGCTGGCAGGCTGCAAACTCGAGCAAGAGTTGATGTGGCAATCTTGTCACTGTCTTGTGGCAGAATTCCTGCTTCTCTGGGAAACTGTAGTCATGCACCATGGATTGTCTGTCCTTACAATTAAGTTACCTGTATATTTTATTTTGTTGTCATAGACAAAATAAAAAGGATATCAAAACTCCATGAGGAAAAAGCAGAGAGAATAAAAATGTCAAGTACTTTTCTAGTGCCAATTGCAATTCTAGCGTAAATTAAAATTCCTTAAAAACGTATTAATTCTTTGAAATTAGCACCCACAAAGACACTTTATTCTCCTCTGATTTTATAAAAATCTGTGTTTCATATGCAATAATTCTGATTTATTCCAATCGCTTTTGTTCCCCCAATATTTTTAGAAAATACAAAAAATAGTTGGTATTTGAAAAGCATTCCACCAATCAGGAAAAAATAATTCTTATCAACAAGACAATACACTATTTGGTATGAAGTTAGAAGTACAAATTACATGAATTGGTATTACAGGGGACATAAATTAGATTACTTATGGCACTTTTCCCCTATAGTCTTCCCAAGGTCCTATTGTTCTTAAAAATAAGGCAAGAATATAAGTTTAATCAGTAAGAATGAGCTTGGTTCCAACATAAGAGTTATTGTTAAATTTGAATGATTCTATGGATTTGGCTAGAGTAACCTGAGGCAGGATTGTATCTAAGGATTGAGGTGTACTTCAGTTTAAAATGAGTGCTTCTTAAGTTGTTGGCAAACAGACCCCGATTGCCAATAAACTGGACCGAGACGGGCTCAAACAATAGCTAAGCTCATACAGAAATAGTAACTCATAAATACAGCAGTCACAAAAATGTTCACTTTAAAAAACCTTTTTACATTATAATTATCTAAATAAATATCACCAGTAATGAAACGTGAAGCTAGCCAGAAACCTCAATGGTATTCATGACCTTCAGTGTGGAAAACCAGAGAATAATTTTAATCTTTTTTTAAAAGAACTATATCCTTCTTTACACCTTCTATCCCTTTCTTCTTCTACAATCTATGTGAACTTCACCTACAAGGAAGTCACATTTTTAGCAATTTCTTCAATGCTTATCAAAAATGTTTGGTTTTGACATCTTAAAAAGTGACAGTGGTTAAATCCTGCGGGAGCTGGAGGCCAAGGAGAAACAGACAGATAGAATCTCGTGCCTGTTTGCCCCTCTTCTTCAGCCAACTAAAACATCAGATAATTGCAGAGGGATAGGGCGTTTACTATTGTAGTAATACAAATTTGTCTTAGATGTTTTAATTAAGCTAAGTTAGATAGTATATTTTATTTTGTTGCCTTTTAGAGATTATGTTTTTAGTTTAATGGTGAATATAGACATGAAGTAGTTACTATACGACATGGTAAATTATGGAACAGAAGTCTGCAAAGTGTTCTGAAACTGTAGTGCCAAGAACTCTACCTTAGAATGACAAGAAATGTAATATAATATAAAGGTAGGTCTTACTGTAGTGTGGAAATATGTCAACACAGTAAAAAATAAACTAAGAAACAAAGGCTTCTTCCAAAAACCAGAAGCAATAATACAAGGATAGTGAGATAACAGATCCCTTAGCCTAATACCAACAGACATTAGGGAGATATAACAAGAAAGGCATAGGTAGCTCCCTGTGTTATAAACCATTCAGATGGAGAAACCAAGGCCTGGGTCTCATACAATCCCAAGGGAAGTAATCAATATAGGAAACAAAAGAAGTTTTCTGTGTGTGTGCGTGTGTGTGCGTGTGTGTGTGTGTGAATATGTAAATTCAAACCTGTGCAACTGAGAATTTTTTACAAACATATAGCTTCATTCACTGACTCATGAGATCAGTGTATGTAAGAATTCGCAAAGTTGCCACACAATATTGTCACACATGTTCTCCTAGCTGGCCTCACTGAATAGAAGAAACCTTTAACTGGGAAAAAGCAAAAGCTATCCAGGATGTCAACAGAAGGTAATGGGAAAGGTTCACAGAACAGGTGACTTTTGCCAGGCATGGAAACAATATAAATTTATTCTGGGAAAAGCAAAGTGTATGTGCAAAGGCTGAATAGCAGAAGAATTATGATGAGCTTGATGACTAGTAAGTTAATTGGAGCAGCTAGAGTTGACAGACAGCCAGTACTTTCAGAATCACTGTAAGACTGTAGGGGCACAGCTGTCCACCATTATTTTTTGAGTTAATCTTCAACCTGAGGAACTGTGTGTAAAGATGGTGCTATCAATTTCAGGAACTCAAGCCAGCTGAGTGAAAGTTTTCTGATACTAGATGAACTTCTAAGTCATTAAAAGACCTGTTTGGAGGTCACAGCTTAGGTGTGAACTCATTAGGATTGGTTTCAGAACTCCCCATGAACCCTGGATTTCCCTTTACTAGCATCCATTTTCTTTGCCATTAGAAGTCTACTGACCATAAGTGACAAAACAGCATAAAATGATGAAGACCTGGCTGGTATGGCTCAGTGGATTGAGTGTCAGCCTGTGAGGCAAAGGGTCACTGGTTCAATTCCCAGTCAGGGCACTTGCCTGGGTTGCAGGCCAGGTCCCCAGTAGGGGACACGTGAGAGGCAACCAAACATTGATGTTTCTCTCCCTTTCTTTCTCCCTCACTTCCCTTCTCTCTAAAAATAAATAAAATTAAATTACAAAATTAAAATGATGAGGAAAAAAGAATGTATCACTACTTTAAATTTAAAAGAGCTGTGGACTGCAGCTACTATGATTTACATATTAGCAGAGTTCTACTGAGAGGTTTTTACTAGACTTTATATAATTTCCTTGTGTTTATTTGTTTTCCTTGTATGTACAATGATAAAGTATATCCTACAATACAGTTGTAAGTATATGCTATAATAAAGTTATGATTTTCATTGCTGATTTTGATTTCTTATGAATGTCTTAGGTGAAAAAGGAAAAATAATCTTATGACTTAGTAGTAATATACTAACAAAAATGCAAAGTAAAAAAATGGTTCGAAGACATAGTGTATTAGTTTTCTAGTGCTACATAACAAATTATTGCAAACTTTAGCTTAAAAACAACAGTATTTACTTCCCTGTAGTTAGTAAATAGGAGTCCAGGCACAGTGTAGCTGGCTCCTGTCTCAGGGTCTTAGAAGGCTGCAGTGAAGCTGTCAGACATAGGGTACCTCATCCGAGGTTTGGGTCCTCTTCCAAGCTTACTGCTTGTTGGCAGAATTTGGTTTCTTATAGCCAAAGATCTGAGGCCCACAGCCCCTGGAGATCGATTGCCATCCCCTGCTATGTGGCTCTTTGCACAACAGGTCCTTTTGCTGCTAGACCAACAGGATAGTGTCTACTGCTGCTTTGAGTCTCTTTCAAGGGCTCCTCTAATTAGGGCAGATCCCACCTAGAAAAATCTCCCTTTTTAAAATTAACTCAATTTTATCTAATTAAGGGCCTTAATTATATCTGCAAATCCCTTATAGTGTAGGGTACTCTGTATTTTTGCCACATAGTGTGCCCTGATCAAGGGAATGCCATTCCAGTGTATCAAAGATTGTGCCCAACCTGAAAAGGAGAGAATTATACAAGGATGTGGGTCATTGGTACTCATCTTAAAATTCTGCCTACCACATATATCAATCTTAAATAACAAATATTTTTCCTATTTTCACAAATGAGCTGAGAAATTTTATACCTTTTTAATATCTCAGGCTTAGCTGCTATCACGGCCCTACCTAGTAGAAATATAATCCAAGCCACAAATGTGGGACATATATGTAACTTTAAAATTTTTAGTAGCCACATAAGACAAAGTGGATAGAAACAAGGGACATTAATTTTAATGTGTATATTTAACTTTATTTTTGTTGTTTACACTATTATAGATATTCCCATTTCCCTCCTTTGATAACATGTATTTTATTTAACCAATATATCCACAATATTATCCTTTCAACATGTAATCATTAATAATTGAACATTATTAGTGAGACATATCCTTTTATAAAAATGTTGAATCTTTGAACGCCACATCTCATTTTGGGTGAGGCACCCTCGAAGAGCTCAGTAAACACAGGTGACTTAGTGTCTACTGTATTGAAAGCATATTGCTATTACTTGCAGTTTTAATGATATCCACCAGGTGTCACAATGAGTTTACAACGCGAAGCCAGAGGCACCCGAAATTTCTTCTCTTGGTGACAGTTGTTGGGATTTTTTTGTATTCACATATTTTTTCCTTCTCATGCATTTGGACTTCCACTTGAGGTTTTTGCCTATAACTGAGAAATCAAGCAATATGGATTTTGCTATTTAAACAAATTAGTTTGAATTTAAAATGATTTGCATATGAGACCCACCATCCCTAATTTTTCTGTAATCTCATCCTAGATGATCTACCTGCCGAAAGCAAATAATTAGGAATTACATGCACATGCAGTATTTAAAAACATAATAGAAATTACTTTAAAGTTAATTTCAAATACCTGAGCAATTGTCACAACCTCAAATGCTATGAAAGTGTTCTTTTTACTTAAAGTGTTTAATAGGACATATTAAACATAGAAAGCCAAAGTTTTAAAAAATGAAAAAGGGTTTTTTTTTAAATTTCCATTCTATTAATGCAGTTTACTAATTGCCAATAAAAATTTCTGCTTCTCGCACACAGCCTAATGGAATTATATTTGAGGTTATTAACATTTATTACTTTAAAAGTATAATCACTTAAGAATTTTCATTTAGTTATTTCAGGTTGTTATAGGATTTATCTTTATTTATATTTTGAATTATATTTTATTGATTATACTATTACAGTTGTCCTGATTTTCCCCCTTTGACCCCCACAACCCAGCACCCCCAATTCCTTCAGGAAATCCTCACACAATTTTTCATATCTGTGGGTCATGAGTACAAGTTCTTTGGCTACTCCATTTCTTATACTGTACATCTCCATGGCTATTCTGTAACTACCTATTTGTAATTCCTAATCCTCTCACACCTTCACCTCTTCCCCCACACCCCCATCCTACCTGGCAACCACCAAAACACACTCTGTATCCATGATTGTGTCTCTGTTCTCTTGTTTGCTTAGTTTGTTCTTTAGATTCAATTGTTAATAGATATGTATTTATTACCATTTTATTGTCGATAGTTTTGATCTTTTTTTCCCTAAATAAGTCCCTTTAACATTTCATATAATAATGATTTGGTGATGATGAACTCCTTTAGTTTTTTCTTGTCTGAGAAGCTCTTTATCTGCCCTTTGATTCTAATTGATATCTTTGCTGGGTAGAGCCATCTTGGCTGTAGGTCTTTTCATGACTTTAAATATTTCATGCTAATCCCTTCTAGCCTGCAAAGTTTCTTTTGAGAAATCAGCTGACAGTCTTATGGGAACTCCCCCGTAGGTCACTCACTTCTTTTCTCTTGCTGCCTTTAAGTTCTCTTTTTATATTTAACCTTTGGCATTTTAATTATGACGTGTCTTGGACTGGGCTTCTTTGTATCTAACTTGTTTGGGACTCGCTGTACTTCCTGGGCTTGCATGTCTATTTCCTTCACCAAATGAAGGGAGTTCTCTTTCATTATTTTTTCAAATAGATTTCCAACTTCTTGTTCTTTCTCTTCTCCTTCTGGCACCCCTATAATATGAATATTGGAAAGCTTGACATTGTCCCAGAGGGTGCTTGTACATTCCTCATTTTTTGGATTCTTTTTTCTTCTTGTTGTTCTGATTGGTTATTTTTTGCTTCCTTATGTTCCAAATCATTGATTTCATTTTCAGCTTCAGCCACTCTACTATTGTTTCTCTGCAAATTGTTATTTATTTCAATTAGTGTACCCTTTGTTTCTGTCTGGATCTTTTTTATACTTTTGAGGTCCTCATGATGCTCCTAGAGTATCCTTATAACCAGTGTTTTGAACTCTGTATCTGAGATTGCTTATCTCCATTTCATTTAGCTCTTTTTCTGGAGTTTTGATCTGTTCTTTCATTTGGGCCATGTTTATTTGTCTCCTTGTTTTGGCAGCCTCCCTGTGTTTGTTTCTGTGTATTAGGTAGAGCTGCTATGACTCCCCATCTTGATAACATGGTCTAATGTAGTAGGTGTCCTGTAGGGTCCAGTGGCATAGCCTCCCCTTTCACCCAAGCTGGGCACTTGAGGTACACCCTTTGTGTGGGCTGAATATACCCTTCTCTTGTAGTTGAGACTTGGTAGCTTTTGGCAGATCAATGGAAGGGATTTACACAGGCCAGTGAGCTGCAAGGACTAGCTGTGACCACTGACCACTAACCTTTACCCTCTGTGGAGGTTAAGCTGTGCAGGGGCAGGGTTTGGTGCTCTGACATCGTCTGTAGCTGTCCACTGGGTGCAATCCCTGGGGTTTCCCATGTGGTGCAGGCCCAGGTCAGCCCCCTCCTGTTCTTTCCTGGGGCCTCCCTGCCTGAGCTATAAGGCTATCTGAGATGTTTGTTACTTGTGCTGGGGTTAGAGATTTTTCAGGTGAAGCCAAGCTGTGAATGTAGACTGGCTGCTGCTAGTGCTGTGCCTCAGCTTGCTGAGGCCAGCTGTTTCTTATTCGAGAGGATTTAGGAAGTTGTGCAGTAGGAGCCAAGAGTAGCCTTTCATATGGGAAAACAACTTGGGTGGGTCCATAAGTTGGGTGGGGCAGAATCTCTGGGGATCTTCCAGGTGTGTCAAACAGTATTAGCTGGGTTGATGGAGTCTCAGATATGGCACCAGCTTGCTGGCTTTGTGGCTCTGTGGGTGAGGGTAAAGAAAAGGGATAATGACCTGTGTTTGCCTTCATGCTGGCCACTTCAGTTTCTCACAGTATGCCACTGGTGCCTTTCAAGCTGCTACCCTGGTGCTGGAGCTTAAAGGGAGTGAGTCTGAGTACGTGAGTCCATGTGCAGGTTCTCTAAACAATTAAAAAATATTAAAAATAAATAAATAGATAGATAGATAGATACAATATTTAAAAAAAGAGGAACTGCTTGACACTCCAGAAGTTTCTTCCTCTAACTTAATCCTGCTGGTGTTTGCAGCCTGAAGTTGTGGGGACTTATCTTCCTGGCACTGGAATCCTGGGCTGAAGGGTCTGGTGTGGGCTTGGGACTCCTTGTTCCCAAGATATCCCTCCCAAATTTTTATCCACCACATGTGGGTGTGGGACCAGCGCATTCTGTGCCTGTGCCCTCCTACCAGTCAAGATAGATGTGGTTTATTTAATTCCGTAGTTGTGAGACTTCCCTTCAACTCGATTTCTGACAGTTCTGAGAGATGGTTCTTCTATATTAGTTGTAATTTTGCTGTGGTTGTGCAAAGAGGTGAGCCATGTCCACCTATGCCATCCTCTTGACCAGAAGTAGGATTTGTTTAAATAAGAGATAAACTGCTTTTGCTGTAATATTCTGTTATTTTATTTGTTATATTATAGTTCTGCACTTTAAGTATATACTAGATAAAACTGAATATATATATTTAGAGATGATGGCATCTCAAATAGTTTAGGTTTTAGAAAATCACTAATTTAGAAAAATTAAAAAGAAATAAACATATGCCATACAGAAGCGATCATGAGTGGTAAGGATTAAAATATGATTTTTTATTACTAACTTTTATTAAATGAGTATAGTTGCCTGCACTGTGGTTTTATACTAGTAATGAAGCCTGCTGTTTGTCCTATTAGTCTCGATTATATCCATAAAATAAAAATAAGCTTGATTCTAATTATTATACATTTCATACTTATAAAATGTTTATCTATTGAGGATTTACATTATCCTCTCATAAGCATCAGAAGAACTGAATCAGCCTTTGATCTTGTTAACTTATATATTAAGGAGAGAAGTGACCGGCTATGTTAGAAGACGGAAGAATTACAAAGTAGAGGTGTGCAAGTAATAGTTTAAATAGAAACATAACCAATGGGGTGGGGGGGAGGGGTTGGAAGCAGTGAAGGGAGGTGGGGATGGCTGGGGTCGGGGGAGTGTTCGGGGGTAAATGCAGACAGCTGTATTTAAACAACAATAAAATAATTTAAAAAAAAACAACCAGCACTTAGGCGTTAAAAATAATAAAAATAAAAATTAAAAAATAAATAGAAACATAAAGATTAAAGTTAGGATCATGCATATTCTTTTTATTTTTTCATCACCCATTTGGATAAACCTCTTAATACATCTAGGAAAATTTAACCATTTATATAAATACTTATTAAGCAAGCTTTTTAGTGACATAATCAAGTACATGCAAATAATATTACAACTTCGTTATTTCTTTCTTCCTGAAATTTTAGCGTTAAAGTTTGAAGACCTAATCCGATCGTCTTTTCTGAAAAGTGCAATACTCAGAAAGTCCAAGAGATGGCAGCCAATATTTTTTGTAAAACCAACAAATTCCTTTGGTCCTTTATCATGATAATTTTAATATGATCTCTTTATTTTAATAACATCAGCACCAAAGCAATCATTAAAAGAAAAAAGACGCTGTTGAAATTCTAAATATGCATATCTCATTGTGCAAATGTGCTTTAAAGAGATTCCTCAGAGTGTTTTACAAGGCAAACTGGATAGATGTCTCTCTTCCCTTGCTTTCGAGCAGTGATTTCTGCCAGAATACTTAGTATTATTACCTATAGAGCATTAGGATAAAAGAATAAAATGTTATATTAGTGAGTATTTCAGAGGTGTAAAAAAATTGAACATGTAGAATACTAATATTATTGTCTAGAAAGTATGTCAGAATAGATAGCTGAGTTTTTTTTTGGGATAACATACTTTTTTTTGGCTAAATTTATAATTAAAATGAACTCTTTTTTTATGGTAGATTTCTTCATACAGCAAGAACAGAGGACCAATACAGTAAAGACTTTGCTTATGTATTTGTTTTAAGGAGCTATTTAAAACTAGATATATAATTTTGTATAATGTTAAGCCATCTTTGTTATTGAATTCTGCAGAGTAGAGAAATGCATTGGCTTGTTTTTGGTCATTAACCAATTATAGCTATGGATCTAGGAAACTCAGCTTCCCTCAGTTTCAAAATTCAAATAAGAAACTTTTTACATCAGTGTGTTAGTTTTTTAAATGCCATCCAATAAATTACCACTTCATGGCTTAAAAAAAAAAAACCCAAACAATTGTGAGCTCATAGTTCTATAAGTCAAAGGACTGGGAATAGCTCACCTCAGTTCTCAGTTCAAGATGCTGGTTACTAGGTCCCCATCTGGAACTCAGGTGGTGGTGGCCCGGTTGTCTGAGATCCCCATTTCCTTAATGATAGTCACCCAGGGTCTGCTCTGAGCTTTCAGAGGCCACTGAAATTCCTTGCTGTGTGGCCCCTTCTGTACCCAAAGCCAGCAGCAGAGAATCTCCCTCACACAAATTTCTCTCACGCTTTGAACTTCCTTTGCCAGGGAGAACCTGGTTTCTTTTAAGGGCTCACTTGATTAGGCCAGGCTCACTGAAAATAATTTCTTTAGCATGATGTCAACTGACTTGGTACTTTAATTACATCTATAAAATAAAAGTATTCACACCAGCACCTTGATTGCTTTTGTTTAAATAATTGAAAGAAGGCATGTGTGTACACCAGGGGCTAGTAATCTTGATGACCATTTTAGAATTCTACCTACCAGAACAGACTATTTTTACTGTGCACATATCGTTTATGAAGGAAATACATAGGACTTTTTTCATTGGAGTGCTTTATTCATTGCTAAAGAGGGTCTTTGATTTATTAGGTGCCAATACGTCACATTTCTTAAGTAAATTTATTCACACAAATAAGTTATCAAAGACTCATAACAAAGAAAGCCATCGGGAACAAACCATAGAAATTACTTACAAATAGGAAGGCTGAGGATTTGAGGTCCCATGTTTCCTGATAACCGGCTTTACTTTCTGTTAACAATTCTGACCTATAGGGAATCAATTTCTTTAAAAAAATCCCCAGACAAAAAATTTCCCCAACAGTTTGATTCCATGGCCAGAGTTGGGAACGACCATCCTGGAAAAACTGTTTATCTTGTTCAAGGCCCCAGTTACTTAGCGCCTCAGCCCCAACTAAAACTTGGCTTTCCAGGTGTTCATGTCTAATTCCTCTCATATTGTCTTCCATGCCTCGTCTCTCATCAATGGAGCAAGATAAAAGAAATACCAACTGCAAACCTTGAATAATTTCTTTAAAAATATATATTTTTTTAGAGAGAAGGGAGGGAAGGGAGAGAAACATCGGTAGGTTGTCTCTCATATGTGCACAGACAGGGGACTGAACCCACAGCCCAGGTAGGTGCCCTGACTAGGAATCAAACCCGTGACCTTCTGCTTTGCAGGGTGATGCCCAACCAATTGAGACACACCAGTCAGGGCAAATCTTGGAAAATTTCTATAAGTAGATACTGAAGAACTGGTAAACTGTCATGACTGAGTTTGGTATATTTTAACTGGAGTCTTTCTGATCTATGGTTCTGTATCAGTTATCTCTTACCACAATAATGCTGTGAAATAAGCAACCACAAAACCTCAGTGGCACAAAACATACACTTATTTTTTACTTATGAATGTGTGGGTAGGCTAGTCTAATCTGGTAATTTGTCTGGGCTTGACTGATGTCATCTGGACTCACTCATGGGTCTGTGGTCAGTTGGGGGTCCCCTGGGGGCTGGTTGGCCTGCCATGGCCTTGCCTGAGATACTTAGCTTTGTTTCCCATGGTTTCTCTTCCTAACCAAGGCTTATTCTCACAGTGATGGCAGGGTCCAAGCAATAGTGGAAATGCACAAGAACTCTTGGATCTTACGCTTGGAACTGGCACATCATCCCTTCCACTACCTTATTAATTGGCCAAGGCTTTAAGGGTTGGGGGAAATAGACTTTACTTCTTGGTGAGAACTGCTGTAAATTTTTTTTGCAAAGGGTGTAGATACCTATCACATCAATCTACCACAAATGTCGTACCTCATATTGAATGCTTTTCTGATTTCCTCAAAGATAATGACTATGGAAAACATGGGAGAGGGTCCTCAAAAAATTTAATATATGATCCTGCAATCCCACTTCTGGATATTTATCCAAAGTAAATGAAACCACTATGTTGAAGAGATGTCTGTATTTCTGTGTTCATTATAGCATTATTTATACTAGCTAAGAATGTAGAAACGAAAAAGTGGTCATTGATGGATGAATGTACACGAATAAAATAAACTATTCTTCAGCCTTAAAAAAGAAGAAGATCCTGCCATCCATCTGTGACAACATAGATGCACCTGGCGAGCATTATGCTAAGTGAAATAAACCAGAAAGAGAAAGACGGATTGTGCACAGTATCATTTATATGATGAACCTAAAAAAAAAAAAAGTGAAACTAATAGAAATGGAGAGCAAATGGTGATTGCTGAGGAGTGAGCAAATAGGGAGAAGATATTTAAAAGACATAAACTTCATATCTGAAAAATTTGCTAAGAGAGTGGAACTTAAGTGTTCTCACACACAAAAAAATAGTAAACATGTGAGGTGATGGATGTGTTAATTACCTCAATGGTGGGAATCTTTTCATGGTGTTTATCTGTGAGTTATACCTCAATAAAGCTGAAAAAAAAAGATTTAGCTTATAATACTTCTTCCTTTAGCTTTGCTCTATTTCTAATATCGAAGATTTTTGGCATTTAAATTATTTTAGACTTTTAAATATCATATCGTACTTCATCACTGTTTTAAGAAGGATAATGATAATAGAAATAAAATATTTTATAGTACATAATATTATTTATATTTTACCTGCCATATGTTAATTAAATTCTTATAATCATTTCATTTGATCCTCATAACAAGTCTAGGAGGTATGTTTTTAAAAAAATCTGTATTTTTGTTTTTTATGCAGTTGAAGTTGTTCCCACTTTTTCTCCCTTTCACCACCTCCACCCAGCCCCACCCTCTCCCCACTCCAAGCCAATCCCCATGTTGTTGTCCATGCCCAGGGGTTGTGTATAAATGTTCTTTTGTTAATCTCTTCACCACATTTGATTCCATTCCCCCCACTCACCCCATTTCAGGAGATATTTTTAACTTAATTTTACAGATAAAGAAATAGGACCAGAGCTGATAAGCAATTTTCTTAAACTCACACAAATAATGAGTGGTAGAGCATTACATAAAGCCTCTGAAATTCAGAGTTGTTTTGAATATATTACTCTGCATCACATCTATCTCTGCATCTACAAGAAATCAAATTCTGTAAAAGTATTCTTTCTGTTATCAGTATTCTTCTGATCAATTCTTGTCACATACTTCTCACACTCTCATCCCTCAACAGGTCAAAAGGGACTACAGGGAACATTATTCTGTAGTTAATTCTAAATAAGAAAGAATTGATAGATGGTGTGGAACAGATGTGCCACCTGAGAGAAAATTGAATAAGGTGCTGACCATAGTCAGATACAGACAGTGGATTTTAGAAAAGAAAATTTCAAAAATTTCAGAAAAAAAAGTATCATGAAACCATGGTTGGAGACTTAAATGGAAAAGGAATTTAAGGGGGTTGAGAAGTTTGAAATTAAATACAGAAGGTACAGTGTATCCTACTGATAACAAACAAGGAGCTACAATGGAATAAACCAATGTGAATAAAACGCCGGAGACACTAAAGGGAAGAAGATAAATACCGAGAAGCCTATAGAAATGGCAGGATGACTAGATTCCTAATAGATTCACATTTTGAAATAAGCTATAATTAAGCAATAAAATTGTTTTAGGTAAGAAGATGAAAGAGAAGGAGATTGAAATAGGAGTGGGTTTGCTGTTAGTAGGTGTTGGTATAGTGTTAATAGATGTTTTGAAAAACCCCAGCTATCACTGTATTTTTCTCCTATTTCATCTATTTAAAGGGAATGGTCTTTAAATTATGAAGCAAACAGAAATTGGTATGAAACATTAAATTATTTTAATTATTTAAAAAATTAAAAGTATAGTCATTTCAATGAATTCCTCTCCTTGGACTGGTTGAATTATACTTTTTAAAAAGCAGATGAATAGCACCTTTAATATGTGTGATCAAAGAACTGTCAGAGATTTGTTCAGGAATGCTGAGTAACAGGAGAAATAACAATTGCCTAGAGATAATCAACTTTGATTTTTAAGATAAGAAACATTTTTAATTTTCAGGAAGGGAAAAAGTGAATCTTAGAAATTACAGTTTGATGAATAAATTGTGAGTAAAATGTTCAAGGAACTGTTAAATAATTCATGAAGAAAAAGCATTATTTATGCCAAGATTTATTCATACCAAATTAACCTTTCTTCTGGCTGCACTCCCCCTCTGCCCCAGTTTGCTTTTCTATTTTGAAAAGAGATTCCATGATGCAAAGTGAAGTATATAAAAAGATCCTGATAAAGTCAAAAATAGTCTCTGATATACCAAATAAACAGAAGTAGCATAATAACTGTAAGGTTTTGGTTGTGTATAAACATATAACAACAATAATCATCTTCAAGTTTAATTTAGATGTACCATAGCAATCACACATTCTTACTCTGGAGTCTTTATGGAAGAGAGCACATATTTAAAACAACAATCACTTAATGGTATTTCTATTTTTGTTTTATGTTAATTAAATAATCCAACAGATCTTTATTGCATTTATTTCCTAGGTGCCAGATTATGCTACATGCTCAGGGTACAAAATTGGACAAGTCCCCAACCCTTGAAGGGTGGGGATAAAAGAATAAACAATGATGGAAAATAAGTATTATAGTATAATAATATATTTAATATACTATATTAATAAAATACTTATACAATAAATATTAAAAATTCTCACATATTACAAAAGACAATGATAATACAGAAGAAGCAATAGTTAACTTTGTCTTGATAATTCAGGGATTTGAGAAAAGAAAATTTCACAAAGTTCAGCAAAAAAGATAGGTGTAAAACAATGTGGGAGTATTTTTATTGAGTCCTGGAAGCATAAATGGTAAAGGAAAACTATAATTGCAAGAAAAAGGACTAGGCTGTGAAAAGTCACAACTTGAGACAGAATCATGTCCTCAGACACCCACAAATGCCTTAGTATTGCTAGAAAATAGTGAGTACATGAAGGGAAGATGGTAGTGGGAGTTGTGGCTGGAAAGCAGGTACCAAACAAGAAGGGACAGCTGACATTAAGCATGTTAATGAGTTGTTGAGCTGGAGAAATAGTAATGCAAAATATGATTACTATCTTTGAAGATAAGCTACTAGTAGGGTCTTGTACATAGACTGTCCAGAAAAAGTTCAGCCATTGTTAATATAACCTAAATGGTTTGTGTGACATCAATGTAACCTGGAAGCCACAGAGAGTGGATGGGAGTACGCATACATGAACAACAACTTCACTTTATTAGTTAGTGGGGGTGGTAGATGCTGTTGAGTGTGCATGTGTACTGTGTAACCATCACATTCAAAATGACTGAGTGAGTAGAGCAATGAATCTGCATCCAATTTTGTGTTAAGCTTCAACATTTCTCTGCAGAAACTATTCAGATGATTCAGAGGGCTGCAGCTATGGGCAACTGGTGATTGGCAGCTTCATCACAACAACATGCCTGTTCATGCGTCATGTCTCATGCAGAGTTTTTTTGGCAAAACATCAAGTGACTCAGCCCCTTTACAGCCCAGATTTGGCACCCAGTAACTTCTGCCCTTTCCCCAAACTAAAATCACGTTTGAAAGGGAATAAATTTCAGACTGTCAATGAGATTCAGAAAAATACAATGGGTCCGCTGATGGTGACTGGGAGAAGTGTGGGAAGGCCCAAGGTGCTTACTTTGAAGGTGACTGAGGCATCATTGTCCTGTGTACAATGTTTCTTGTATCTTCTTCAATAAATGTCTCTATTTTTCATATCACATGTCTGGATACCTTCTGGACTGACTTTGTATGCCAAGGATCTTATTTTTTAGAAAGAAGAAGCTATTGCTTTGGCTGGGTAACTCCTTCCCATACACCAAGGTTTCATGTTGGATCTCTCATCAGGGCACATCCAAGAAGCAACCAGTGAATGTATAAAGAGCTATTAAAGAACTTTAAGTGAAGGAAAAACGTTATTTGATTTCTTTTATGGAAACATCACTTTCAGCAGAGAAGGGTTTGAATTAGAGAAGGCCAAGATAGGAGGGAAGTAGGGAGGCTACTAAACTATTTTAAGAGTTGAGTTGAACTAAAACAGTGGAAGAGTTGAACTAAAACAAAAAAAAGAGGATGGTGAATTTAGCTTGGAAGATTCACTGATTTGATGAATTAATTGAAAATTATATATGATGGAGAGAAAGGAATCTAAGATAACTTCCAGTTTCCTGACTCAAGAGACTAGTTAGATGGTGCTGCCACTAACCAGATAGGGTACATAAAAGAAAATCTTATTTTTGGAATAAAATAAAAAAGTATTTTGATAATATTGAATTTGAAATATTTGTGGGAAATTCAGAAGAAGCTGTTTAATACTGGAAAATATGGATCTGCCACCGAATATAGACTTAGAGTCAACCCCAGGAAAGTTGTTATTGAAACCTCAGACATTCCCATCCCCAGAGACTCTGGAGAGTAGTATAAAAATCAGTGTTTGAATGAAGGTGAGTGTCTCCATTTGTTTGGCAATAGTCTAGGAAAGCCTAAGAGAAATGTTTTAATATATATGTTGCATTTTGGATCTGTACCTCTTTTTCTTTAATATGAAGCTACCTACTTCAAATAGTAAAAATGTCAATTTGAAATAGTATCCATACGTGAACAACATAATTCTTGTTTTAAGGCATTTTATAATTATAAATTGAAAAGTGTACTCTGAAACAAAATTTATGGGTAAAAATGATCATATAGCCTTTTTCTCCTAATTTGGTTATAGAACATATTATTGTAACCTGTGAAATCTTAATATCTAAGCAGTATTTTACCAAATTTTATAAGGCATATAAATATTTTAAGAGCAGTACTTCAAATTATTTTTACATAATATCTGGAGAATTCATTTAACAATAACCTCACATTGTTACATAGTATAATGAATAGATACCTGTATTGATTTCCTTCTTAAAGATTCCTGTTTCTCTATAGGCTGGGTTAAATAAATGCCTGTCCCCAGTTTTCATACAACCCTAAATGTCATCATAGCACTTACATTATTACATTGAAATGCTCTCTTTACATGTCTATCACCAAACACTCTCCCCTTTCCCAACCATCATCCTGGACTAAGAAATATTCTAGAATATTAGCTTTCAATTTTTTTGCCTTCACCCATAGTAATAAATGTGTTTTTATGTGAGTTATGCATGCAACTGAAATTACATTTTATTTATCAATATTTACTATGAGAAATGCACCTTGATATTTTCTATTCCATTCTATTTCATAAGAGATATTGGTGCAACCCAATACACTGATTTAACAAATCGCTAATTAGTCTTAAGATGTGGTTTGTAAAAAATTCCTCCAAGGCATGTCTTCCTGATGCTGGTATCTCTGGTGTTTAGCGCGGGATCCGGTACTGGTTGAAGACAGACCTACAGAATTATTTTAGATAGTACTGCAGATGTAAATTCTAATATAGGAAAATATGCTGCTTCCCCTGTGCTCAGCCTAAGACTTTCTAAATTCATATTTTAAGAAGTAGCACATGCCGTGAGCCACAAATCGTATTAAAAATAAAAGGCTTATTGCATTGCATTTTTTTGATTCTGCTAATACCAGTGTGACTTATCCACATGTACCCAGGAGTAACGTACACTGACAAATTCTCAATTAATGCAAGTATTTCTGAGCTTCTAGCAGTCAGCTGCGGTGTATTAAAAGCTTTATCACTTACAATGTGGAAGGAGCATAAAAGTTAAGTGATTAGAGTATATAAGGGAGTTTAAATTTTTACTTAATATTACTTAAATGTGAGGAAAAGTTGTACATTTAAAATGACTATCCATAGTTAAACTAATAAATCAAGAGATTATCTTTTTTCAATATGAATAAGCCTTTAAAAACTGATATATTGAATAAGTAAAAAACTCAATAAGCACTTGTTATTTGTATTCATATTGATTTTTATAAACCAATATAGATAGGTAAATGAAAAACATAAGAATCTATTATGAAATTCATAATAGAGACATTTACATATATTTTTTCTAGCAAATTCCCTCTTTTCTCACTTTCACAGCTAAATTTCTAAAATTCAATCTGCTTCAGTCAAGTTTTGTCACATTATATCACTGAAAATGCTTTTGCTTCAATCACCAATGATATCATTGACCAGTTCAGAGGAGGCCTTAGGTCCTTATTTCTTTTGCCAAACCTGTGCAATTTGATACTGTGAGCAGTCTTGAAATTTTCTTCTTATTTGGCTTCTTTTGTTTCTTTCGATTTTATTTTGTCTGTATTTGAGGTGTACAGCTTAGAGATTAGACAATCATACTTTACATACTATTCTCTCAATATTTCCAGTGCCCCAGCTGACAGCATGTGTAGTTATCACACTATTGTTGACTGTATTCCCTGTGCTTTACTTACATGTAACAATATGACATAATAATTATCTACATAAACTCCAGGGAAAAGTTGGTCTAAAAGTTATGGGACTAGATAGTGGTAATGGTTGCACAACACTGCGAATGTAATAAGTGCCTGTGATTTATATATACTTTAAAATGGTTAAAATGCTAAGTATTATATGTATTTTACCACAATAAAAATATGCTAAATCTAACACACAAAGGCTGCGGTTGCTCTGGTTTAAATTATTTTGCATTATTGTGTTACTAAAAAATAGACTTCCCTTTAGAGTTTTCTACATAAAGAATCACGCCAGCTGCATTATTCATGGTGGCCAAGCCACGAGGACAACCAAAATGTCCTTTAATGGAGGACTGGGTAAAGAAGATGTGGCACGAATACACTATGGGATGCTACTCAGTCGTAAGAAAAGATGAAATATTGCCATTTGTAACAACATGGATGGACCTTGAAAACATTATGCTAAGTGAAATAAGTCAGAAAAAAATAAAAACCATACGATTTCACTCATATGTGGGATAAAAAACTGAAACTCATAGACACAGACAACAGTATGGTGGTTAGCAGAGGGAAGGGGGTGGGGGATAGTAAACGGTAATGAGTGCCAAATATATGGTGATAGAAGATGATTTGACTTTGGGTGGTGGGCACACAATGCAGTATACAGATCATGTACTATAGAAATATACACTTGAAATTTATATGATCATATTAACTAATGCCCCCCAATAAAATTAATAAAAAATAAAAAATAGACTTCTCTAATTTGCCTCTTCACATGCAATTTTTAAAGGATGTACAACACCATTCTGAAATGACAGCTCAGAATTTGTGCACTTTATAAAAATACAACTTAATACATTCACAATGTTATCTATTGTATTGTTAGACCTTAATGCTGTTTCTAATGTTTGTTTCTGTTATTTTATAAGCTATACTAAAATGAATATTATTAAGTGTTTTTATCTATGAACATATTTTTTCTGAAGCTACTACTAAATTAGATTTTCTAATTGACTTTTTGCCTTGCCATGGATTGCATATCATTAAGAGGCCTCTCTTGCTTTCAAGAAGAGTATGAGGTTACAGACGAGGGGAGACCCAATTAGGTGAAATTACAGTATTGCAAGAGAGGCTACTTCTGGTGCTCTGGGCATTGTGGGATATCTGCAAATGTTGATTTTTGCTCTGTAGGAAGTGGCATCTAATGAGGTTGGCTACTTGCTTAGCAGAGATGTAGGAGGCTGGTTTTTCTTCTCTGTGTAGCAGTCCCCTTTCAGGCATAGCTTCTCCACTCAGAATCTCAGGTACTTGGTGGTCATAACTGTCTGCTTCAAATCAGGCTCATAGATGCTTTACAGTCTTCCCCATATGCCAAAATTCAAAATGAATTGTTTCCCTGTCACATTTCTCAGTGAAAATAAATACAAGACCCTAAATCTAATACTCTTTAAAATGAGGCCAAAGCTGGCTGAAAAAGGAGACGGGATTCAGTAAAAATACACCAAAACAAAGCAAAAACAAATCATCATAGACACAGAAAACAGTATGGTGATAATCAAAGGAAAAGAGGGGCTAGAGGGAGGTAGAAGAGGGTAAAGCAGGGATAAATGGTGACAGAGGGGACTTGACTTTGGGTGGTGACCAAACTATACAATATACAGATGATGTATTATAGAATTTTACTCTTGAAATCTACATAACTTTATTAACCCTTGTCATCTCAATAAATTTGATAAAACTTAAAATAAGACAAAAATAATGAAAGTATAGATTAAATGTTAACTATATCATCTGAAAAAATATAGGAATAATTATCATATGCTACAAAGAGAAAGAATGAGTTAAAAGATATATATTTTAAGAGACTTCTGGTCAGCATGGCAGTATAGGTAAACACAGCTCAAACCTTGAATAACCATATCAAAATTACAACTAAACTATGGAACAGCCATCACTTAGAACCATCAGAAATTGAGTTAAATGGAAGTCCTACAACTATGGAATTAAAGAAGAAACCATATCAAGACTGGTAAGTGGGGTGGAGATGCAGAACAGCCTAGTCCTACAACCACATGTGGCAGATAAAAATGGGGAGGATATCTTAGGAGTGAGGGGTCCCAGCCCCACACCAGGCCCCCAGCCCAGGGTTTCAGTGCCCAGGTTTTCAGCCCAGGAAAATAACTCTCCATATCTTCTGGCTGTAAAGCCTGACAGGGATTGAGGCTGTGGGAGGCAAACTGTTGGAATCCTAGGAAGTTGATCTTAAAGGGCCTGCACACAGACTTACGGACTCACTCCCTCTGAGATTCAGCACAGGGGTAGCAGATTGAAAGACATCAGAGACATATGGGGAGGAATTGAATTGTCTGGCATCAGGGCAAGAGCTGGGGGCAGACAGCTTTCTCCCAGATATGTGTTAGCAGAGGCCATTGTCCTTTTCTGAGCCCTTCCACCACAAAGCCATAGAGCTACAGAGCTCACAAGTGGGAGCCCTGTCTGAGATTCCATCAACCTGGCTCACACTGTTTGCCTCACCCTGGTGATTCATTGATGCCCTGCCCCACCCAACTTTCAGGCCCACTCAAGCTGTTTCCAGTGGCTTTTCGATATGAATGGCTTGTCTTGGCCCATGCTTCAGATTTTCCCAAATTCTCTTAAACAAGCAGAATCTGGCTTCAGTGAGCCTTGTAACTCTCACTAAGTTGCCCCAGGCCTGACATGAGCAGCAATTGGCCTTGTTTCACATTTTGGCTTCTCCTGGGCACCACCAAGCCCAGCACAAGTAGCAGCCATCTGCATAATGCTTTGTAGCTTATGCTGTGTGACCCTGGACAGAACACAGATGGTGGCTGACCTTGGATGTGCTAACAGCCATCAAGGCTCAACTACAAGATAAGAGTGAACACAGTCCACATAGTGAGCTCACTTTGAGTACCCAGCTTGAGTAATAGGGGAGACTGTCCCACTGGACCCTACAGTACACCTACTATATTAAACCATTCTATCAAGCCAGGGAAATGTAGCAGCTCTGTGTTTGTTGGTGTAGAAACAAACACAGGAGGCTGCCAAAATGAGGAGACAAAGAAACATGGTCCAAACTAAAGAACAGAACAAAACTCCAGAAAAAGATCTAAACAAAATGGAGACAAGCAATTTACTAGATGCAGAGTTCAAAACACTGGCTATAAGGATGCTCAAGGAATTTAGTGAAGACCTCAACAGCATAAAAATGATCCAGTCATAAATGAAGGATACACAAATTAAAGAACAATTTACAGGTAATCAGCAGTAGAGTGGGTGAAGCCGAGAATCAAATCAGTGATTTGGAACACAAGGAAGTAAAAAACAGCAAGAAGAAAAAAGAATCCAAAAAAATGAGGACAGAGTAAGGAGCCTCTGCAACTTCAATCATACCAACATTTACATCATGGAGATGCTGGAAATATAAGAGAAAGAGCAAGAATTTTGAAAACTATTTGTAAAAATAATGATAAACTTTCCTTCTTAGTGAAGGAAATAGACATACAAGTCCAAGAAGCAAAGAGACTGCCAAACAAGATGGACCCAAAGAGGCCAACGCCAAGACACATCATAATGAAAGTGCCAAAGGTTAAATACAAAAAAAGAATTAATATTAAAAGCAGCATGAGAAAAGCAGTTGGTTATATACAAGTGAGTTCCCATAAGACCGTCAGCTAATTTCTCAACAGAAACTTTGCAGGCTGGAAGGGATTGGCAAGAAATACAGTCATGGAAAGCAAGAACCTACAACCAAGTTTATCCAGCAAAGCCTTCCTTTAGAATCAAAGAACAGATAAATATGTTCCAAGTCAAGAATAAGGTAAAGGAGTTCACCACCACCAAACCAGTATTATATAAAATGTTAAAGGGCCTTCTTCAAGATGAAGATCAAAAATATGAACAAGAAAATGATAATAAATATGTATCTATCAACAATTGAATCTAAAAAACAAAGCAAACAAATAAGCAGAACAGAAACAGAATCATAGATACTGAGAACATTTTGATAGTTGCCAGATTGGAGGAAGGTCAGAGGGATGGGTGAAAAAAATAAAGAGATTAAGAAGTACAAATTCGTAGTTATAGAATAGTCATAGGGATGTAAAGTGCAGCATAGGGAATAGGGTAGCGAAAAAACTTATATGCATTACCCATGGACATGGACAATGGAGTGGGGATTGCCTGAGGCAGTGGAGGATGCTGGGTGGAGGGGGGCAAGAGGTAAATATTGGGACAACTATAATAGCATAAACAGTATAATATAATCTTAAAAAGTCAGGAAACAAAAGAAGCAGTGATATGCCAGTAAAATCTGATATAAAATAATAGAAACAAGACAGCACACAAATAGTATCCAAACTATAAATATAATAGTTTGCTTCTAAGACATAAAAAAAGTCAGACTGAAATAAAAACCTCAGAAAAACTCTGTTGTATTTTGAAGATAGCCCAAAACAAAGGAAATTAAAACTGCTGACAAAAAAGAATGGGCCATAAAAAAAGTTAAAGGCAATCAAAATAAAAACAGTAATTGAATATCAATGTTAGAGAAGGTAGAATTAGCAGATGGATTGGCTGTGGATGTGAGAGAAAGATCAAGGTCAATAAAAGTGCACAGATTTTGGAGGGAGCAATTAGTATATCTTAGGTGGAGAACACTGAGAGAAACAGCTGAGAGCAATTGAGGGCATCACAATCATCTGTTTGACACAGATGTGCTGCAAGCCAAAATATTCCCAACTCTGTAAACAGAGTTATAAATATTATGCATGAATATTCTGGTGTTAAAATCCCCCACTATGGCTGTGTTACTGTCAATCTAACTGTATCATTTATATCTCTCAAGATTTGCTTTATATGTTTAGGTGCTTCTATGTTGGGTGCATAAATGTTTACAAAGGTTATATC